>JAIUZE010005937.1:0-72306 GCA_022085475.1 Heliosperma pusillum
AGTTTAAGAAGCATAATAAATAAGAAACATAGATAACTCTCCAAAACAATGTTGTTTGGAAACCAACGAAAACAAGGGTCCACTTCAAACGGTCATAACTAGAGTTCTAGACATGGGAATGCAAAAATTCCAAGTCGAGGTGATAGCTTAACCTCTTACGGTTCCAACGAGATATCACACGCCCAAAACAAGCAAGTAACGAAGGAGATATGATCATTTTACGAAAAGGGGTCAGTGCAGTAAAACTGCACAAGTCACGACCGTGACTTGTATTTCACGACCGTGAAATGAGGTTTCACGACCGTGACATGCCATCTCACGACCGTGAGATGTGTGACCAATTCACCCGAGAACCTTCAACATAAATTCAATCCTTTTATTTCCAATTCTCATAATCATTTCTAATAACTATCAACAATCAATATTCATCATCAACAATCATCAAATAACCACAATCCTCATCCATAACATGATTCCTAAACTACTAATCGTATCTAATACGATGTCTACTATAAGCATTAAAACACGTAAATGATACCGGTAAGCCCTCACCGTTACCCCTTTTCTCGCGTCTTTAATAACGGTTTCTAACCTTCCCTATTCTCCACCTACTACATTAACATAATAAAGATGAAATATATTTCACCAGAGAAAGACGATCATTTACAAAGTCGAGAAAGAACGGTAATTTTTATTAGCCAATACGGACTCGAAGGAAGCTAAGAGGGGAGGAATAGACGAACCTTAACTGGAATTTGAGCGAGAAATGAACGAGTTATGACGAATCTAAGCTTGGAAGAAATGGGAACAAGGTTTTTGGTGTTTATGGTGAGGAAGAAGAAGATTGGGTTGTGAGGAAATGAATTAGGTTTAGGGTTTGAGGGAGTATATGTAGGGTGAGTCGGAAAAGTCAACGAAAGTCAACGACGGCTTAAAAGACTCAGAGAATTCATCGATTTCAAGCAAGGTGATTTGATGACCCAAGACTTCACTACTCAATTCAACCAGCTTGCTCGTTTTGCGCCAGGACTCATCAATGATGATGAAGATAGAGCTTTTTACTATCGTAATAAGCTAAGTGCTTTGCTCCAAAGCAAAGTAAGGAGGAGCTCTACATCTTTCGGGGAATTGTATGATGATGCCCTTCGGGCCGAGGACTCCATGAAAGCCTTTAACGAGGGGCAAAGATGAAGAGTCCATCTCCTTTTTCCTCTTTCAATCCAAGGTCAAATTTTCATGACAAAGGACGTTTCGCTTCCTCTTCCTCTAATGCCAATGGTAAGAGTAAACGTCCATTCTTCCCGAGCAACAACGATCTTAAGGATCGTATATGTTTTGGGTGCAAGCTGCCCATGCATCCAGGTATTGGCTGTTTCAACAAGCCAATTGTGTGCTATGCTTGTCGGAAACCGGGACATAAGTCTAATATATGTCCTGAAAAGAAGAAGACAGCTTTTACACCAGATACTTCTGGGAGACCAAGGGGTGGAACTCTAATGAGCCGCACTAAGGCCGATGTTCAGCCAGACGTTATGACTGGTATGTTTTCAATTTAAGAAATACCGTGTTTAATTTTATTAGATACTAGAGCTTCGTTATCCTTTATTTCGAGGAGATTACCCGATAAATTACCTCTCAAAGCTTCAACTGGAGAAAGTACTCCTATATCTTTACCGTCCGGAGGTAGGGTCAGGTAGTTTTCTTTTAGCTATCGTAAGGGTTAGTGGAGGTGTTTTGAAGGAGTTTCGAATATGATACCTAACCGTCCTATGGAGCTAGTTTCGTGTTTAAAATGATTATAGAAAATGGAGAATAAGTTTAGGAAGGAACTATCCTAGTGGTTTTAAAATATGAAAGCTTGAAGTTGCAATATCTTTTTGAGGATCGAAATAAGCTTAATAATAGTGTAGTTGTGGTTAGAAAGTTGAGTGATTTTAATGTTACATGGGAATTTGTTGTCGTTAAATGTTGGACCCTAATGGGAATAAATACTTGGTGGAATTAGGATTTAATGACACAACTTGAGGAATAACGACATAAGCAAAAACCGATGTATTAAGAGTTTGAAAGAGATAAATAACTTGATTACGGTCGCATTGCCCTATGTTTGGCAAAAGTTAAGTGAATCGAGATTTGTGTGACTAATCTCTTTGAGGTTTCGAGATTCAAATTTTGAGGATGAGAGGGTTCATTGTAAATAAGTTGGGGTAATGAATTTTTGGAATAAATTGGATTAAAGGATTTCATAGTAAGTCCTTTACTTTGTGGTTGTTAGCGGTCTTGTTTCCTTAATTATAAATATTTTGATGGTGATTTCCAATACTAGTTTCGATGGACTTTAGAAGATTCTAATTGAATTTGAATAATTGGGAGTTGTTACTCGATGGGTCATGCTTAGGAAATATTTGGTAGGAATCCGATGATGGAAAATGTTGAGGATTTATTGCACTCTCTTGAGGACTAGATTCGGTTGCAGTTAGTGTTGTCGAGTTGCGATCGACATTTGAATTGTCATAGATGGAAGATAGTTTTGTGATTTATATCTTCTTTCTTCTTTCTTTCTATTCGATTTATTCTTTTGAATATTCAGTTCCTTCTATCGAGTATCATTTCTCTTAGATATATTACTATAAGCTTTAGTTAGAAATTTTAGGAATAGATAATGAAGTTATTATCCTTACTATGAAATTTTTAATTAAAAGCTTTTAGAAATGTTTTATGATTTCAAGTATTTTACCGTCAAGGAGTGTTGAGACTCGTTATTGGAGACGTTCGATAACTAGTTTTCTCACTTATTGATGCGAAAATGTATCTTTTGAGTCTTTGAATTGGGACGTTGATGTTCTTAACCGCGGACGAGAACCTTCCGTTCCATTGATAAGACCCTATATTTTTATTACAGTATATTTTTTAACAGTTTGAAATAGACCTACATATACGTTACTTTCCTTCTTCTAAGTTTCGAGGACGAAACTTTTAAAAGGAGGGGTGATTGTAACAACCCGAAAAGTACCCAATTTTTCTAGTAAAAATATTTACTAACACTTTTCAGTAGAACTTAAGTTTTTAAAATAGAATTTATTGTTTCGAGTCGTATTTTGAAATTCCGCGTTCGTATTTGGAATTTCTGAGAGATTTCATGAAAAGACCGTTTTTAGTCATCTTTGACTTTTCTTGACTTTTAAGTCGTCTTTGACTTTTTCTTGAATTTTTAAAGTCGTCATTGACTTTTCTTGACTTTTAAGTCGTCATAAACTTTTCTTGACTTTTAAGTCATCTTTGACTTTTCTTGACTTTTAAGTCGACTTTGACTTTCGTTGACTTTTCCCGACTCGCCTTGTAAGTTTGAAGACCGAAATTTTATTTAAAAAAATAATATTTTTGATTTATTTTTATTTAGATTTATTAAGATTTATCATAATTTAATATAATTATTTTGAATTTATTCGGAATTTAAAGAATAACGTTTACGGTTTTAACCGAACGTCATTTAACTATTCCCGACTCATCGTAAAGCGCGAAACAAAATCGAAACTCGACTTTGGCATGAGTCACACGTTTATGTCATCGTTTTCCACTCACAACTAGATATTTTATTTGTTTTGAATAAACTAATAATAATATCTAGATATTTTTCTACTTTATCGATCCGTCAACGGAGATTACGCAAATCGAGCAAAAACAGACCCGGCAAGCACAAGACCACACGGCTCATTTTTCTCTCTAATAGCCCTTGATATTTGTATTACTTTTGATTACAAAATCATAATATCTAGATCACTATTTGCTTTATCGATCAATTAACGAAAATTACGCAAAACGCTCGAAATCAGACCGATTCTTCACCATACCACACGGCTCAAAAGTCCTCTAATAGGACTTGATATTTCATTAATTTTGAATACAATATCTTAATATCTAGATATTGGGTGTAATTAACTTTATCGCTAATTATATTTAATCGATTACCGTAAAATAATTATTAAACGCGAGTCAATTACGGAACAACAATTTCAAAACTCGACACCTTTATTGGTCTATAATTACACGGCACACACACACCCCACTTTACTCACAAACAACTTTTCATTTTACAACAAATCAAAATAAGATCAAAACATCACTTTATTAAATCGTTATTCGTGTTCTTCGTTGTTCATCTTATGTTCTTCATCGTTCTTGAGCAAAACCTCCATAAATCCTTCATTTCTTAATTAAATCCTTCCTAATTTATATTTCTAGGATCTCCTCTTCGCTCTCCATCTTCTAGTACGGTTTATTTTCAATTCCGTCAAGATCGTTTTCAACATTTAATTATTGAAAATTAAGTTTAAGTTCTACTAATTGTTTTTCTTGTTATTTCTTATAGGGGAAGAGTTTGAAGACGAATTTGGAGACTCTTATATTTTGGGTGAAGACTAGTAGAAGGGTTTCTTAATTATTACTTCTTATTATTTTTGTGCTAAGTGATTTTTGGCTAGCTAAGGTAACATTTCCGATTTACTCGACGAATTAATGTCACATAGCTTTTAGTTTATGTTCATGTTATGGTTATGTAGGATTTTAGTTAGTAACTTAGCTTTTAGTTTTATTTATTTGGATTTTGGTTCATCTTTATTTTGGTTCATGTTTTATGATTTATGGATTTTTAGTTAATAATATGTTAAGTAGTGGTTATTATGTTGTTTTATGATTTTTGATAATTTTTTTATGTTGTATGGAATTTTTATGTTGTTTTATGATTCTTGATGATTTTTATGTTTTATGGAATTTTATGATGATTTATTGTTCTTGATGATTTTTATGTTGTAGGAAATTTTTATGTTGATTTATTGTTCTTGAAGAATTTTAATGATTTTACTAAGTTATGATTTTTATGTGGTTTAGGAAATTTTAACAAGTTTGTTGTTCTTGATGAATTTTGATGATTTTTAACAAGTTATGATTTTTATGTTGTTTATGAAATTTTAACAAGTGTAGTGTTCTTGACAAATTTTGATGATTTTAATAAGTTATGATTTTGTATGGATGTTTGTTAAAATGGTTGTTTGATGGTTAAAACATGTTAGCAATTAATTTGGTGTTGGTTTGATGGTGAACCGTGGGGAAGGGGGCTGAACCGGACCAAACCAGGCCGGTCCAGGCCGGTTCAGGCCGGTCTGGGTTGGTCCAAGGTGGGTCCGGGTTTTGGTCTTTGGGTTGTGTCGATGTTTGATTGATTGGTGGTTGTTTTGACGGGTTTTAAATATGTTAAAGCATGCGGGAAATATTAGAAAAACGGTTTTAAATAAAAAGTGTAAAATCTGCCATTTTTATCAAAACAGGCCGTGGGGCCCAAAACAGGCCCATGTGGGTCCGGCCCACTTCAGCCCGTGGGTCCCACCTTGGGACTCGTGTCGGTTTTTGAGTTATCGTCATTTTTATCGTGTTTTGTAATATTTAGCAAGTGGGAAATGTTAATAAGTAAATTATTAAATTAAAAGTATTTTTTCATAAAATTATTATTTCTCACATGTTAGAAATTATAAGACAAGATTGTAGTTTAATTGGATAGCCTTTAAGTCAAGCGGGGTTACGTAAGATTTATTAATTCACATGTTAAATGTTTCAATAAATAACATGTAATGAATATGTTGATTTTTATGTCTATGTCTATGTGATAAAGACTCTGTTTCTAGCCGGTTTGATCCAACGGGTTTTGACAAACTAAGATCTAGTCAGCCCCGATTTGACTGATGACCCGTCGCGGGACTTTCGGTCGGGATTTGTCTTCAAGTAAGGTTTTATTTAATTAATGATTAGCCTTAGTAGATATGAGGCGATATGATATTTGATTATTATTTATCTGCAATTAGTCACATGATAGGATGTTTTTCCCGTGACTGTTTGATTATATGGTTGGTGTCGTGTTGACTAAGTACCCATAGAGAATTATGAGTATATGGCGTCTTGACCATTTTAATTCTAAATGAGTATCTTGGACCATGACATTGATAGGCCTTACTATCTTTAACGAGTATATAGTTCACAGCTTGATAGCTTTTGTGTCCCGGCTTGGTGGGTTTATATCCAAGTCGGGGCATGGCGCCTAATTGCTTCCACTTTGGGAATGGATCCAGCTTAAGTACTAGCCAACTCTGCTTAGGGGGTTCTGCCTGTAGAGATTCTTGTGTACTTTGGCATGAGACGGAATGGGAATAGTTGTTTTGGCGCTAGGTCTGATCACAGTCTAGGACTAGGAAGATGTTTTCTGACGTTGTGGTAAACGCTCGAGTTTTTACAGACGTCCGACATTGACTGTGCTAGGAACTTATGCCTGTTTATAGAAGTATTGGTCTTTCATGTTGGTATGATTCTATGAATCTTAGAAGGTGAGATGCAAGCCGGCTAAGGTTGATAGAGTTTGGATTACCGGTTGTTAACTGATTCACATGATATTATGTTTTGATTAGGGTTTGAGTGTATCATGGCCATGTTAAAGGTAACCTCTGAGCTAGCATACCAGCTTCCCTACCTCGTGTTATAGATTATTATCAGATTCACATGATAGCTTTCATATGATAGGTTATATGTGTAGTTAATTGATTCATAACATGAAAACATATGTATATGTTAACGTGTTGTATTTCCATATACTCTCTTTTATGTATTCATGTTTTAATTACACTTGACATTTCTTGGCTGGGAGAACTCGGAGTTACCCCCACTGACTGGGTGGCTTCCGTGTTTATATTTAATGCGTTTGGCAGGTTTGTGATGCATACATTGGGTACATTGACGAGCTAGCGAGCGAAGTATTTACCTTGGACCTATATTCGGTTCTTTAGGATTGTATATTATTATACACTCTTTTATTTCGTATTTATACGGGAGATATGTCTCCCGTTTTGGAAAGTTATGTATAATATTAATTCCTTTTTGTTATGAACCGTTTTCTTTAAGACACCTTTGTTATGATGAATATATTTAATAGTAGGTTCCGGTTTTAAAATTTACCGATTTTCACTAATGTGAACCTATTAGAAACGTATTCTCATCTTTTATTTATTTAAATTAATTTTTTTTCTTTCCGCAAATTTGAGGGTGTCACAATCCCAAAGCATAGTTACCTAGCATGGATATATCACCATCACAACATGAACACAAAACCTCATCAGAACATCACTACCTGGAGACTGAAAAAGGAAGGGCTCGAGTTTGATCCGAGGGGTGGCGAATGCTACTATCAACCTTTTCATGTACCATATCTAGAGACAAAGGAATCTGAGTAGAATGAAACTTCGACTCATTCACCCAGTGCAGCTCGCAGATGAAAGTTCATAGACCTTAATTAGACTCCTCTAATTAATTACCAAATTACTTTTTAATTTAGTTTATAATGATCTATGTAACATGCATGCAAATATAAAGACATTTACATAAAAGAAGAAATTTCCTCACATTGATATGGAAATTATATGGGCACAAAAAGAACTCCTTCTTGTTGTTCTTGAGCTATAAATATGGATGAACACATGAAATCTCCAAACTAGAAGACCTCCTTCAAGTTGCACCAAGAGGACACCAAATAATCTACCCTTATTATTAACTAGATAATAAGATAGATATAATACTACTAATATTATGAATATATTACTACACTAGTAATACTTAGTAAATATTAGTATATGAGAGTTTTAGTGAGAAGAAGAGTTTTAGAGAGAAGTATGATCAAATAAGCAAGAATGAAGAAGTAAAGAAATGAACAACAATTGTTCTATATGTAGCCACAAGGGCCGGTTTTCACATCACCAAATGAGTGATATTTTCTTCTTATTTTATTGCCATGCAAAGTGGTAATGTGTTGTAGTGAATAAAATGATTTTAGGTTTACTATTCATGTCATAAGAACATGTTGCTTATGAGTGTGAATAAGAACAACCATCATCACCAACTACTACAACTTGACCGGCCATGTGAAGGCAATATTGATCCATTTTAATTTTTGATATTTGTCCCACAAATACTTATTAATCATATGCTTAATTATCTTGTATAATTAAGTGTTAATTTGATCATATAACAATTATATGACACAAATAAATGAACAATATGTACTTAACATTTTAAGTAATATTTTACCATTATATCAATATATAATGGGTCCCACAATGCTTAGTTAATTTATTTTACAACTCCTTGTACATATACTTAACTAATTACCTCTATCTCAAAACCTCAACTAATTTAGTAATTTAACGATTATTCTAATTAAATCTATTTAATCCGTAAAAATAAGATATAAATTTATTAGTCAATTATCGCATAATTGAAAAATAAGCTTAATTGAATTTGAGTTCTTAACTCAATTTCTAACAATTAACTCTCGTACATATCGAATATATGTAATGTACTAATTAACTGTATCGTATACAAATAATTATTTACTATTTGGATTTCATCCTTTATGTGTGACCGAAAGGGATCAGTTGATCACCGCCGTCAAACGACAATAACGTCAAACTCTAGTTAGCCAACCGTTATTGATTTACGTTAATCAACTGACTAATCATATATATAGTCCATAATTATCCCAATTATATTCCATAATAAGATTTATTATGTGGCGCACTATTGTGGAGGACACCTACTCCAACAATCTCCCACTTGTCTGACACAAGTGTGCGTCACCGATTCTCTTGTCTCTTTATCACATCTCCCACTCAACGCAGGGTGTCTTCCAGGTCGCTCTTGCGATTGACAATATCTAGAGTGGTTTTCTCGATAGGGAGAGTAACTGTCTGACCGGAAAATCTACCATAGATCTCTTTCCGAGCGTGGCCACGCATTTACAGTAACTACTCCTCGAGTGGCCTAAAGATGTTTTTACCCAACGTGGGTGGACAATTCCCGTTGATCCCTCTACTCTGTATAATGCAGATCACCATGATCCAGAAGAAGTCCATCGGCCTCCTTTTACGGCACGACCTAGAACATCAACCAAAACCAATCGGAAACTGCACCGACTCAGATAAACGGTCGCCAGTCAAAAGAATCGACTTATAGGAATAAGAAGAAGACCCTGCCAAAGACCAGCATCAAATACCATTGTTAAGGGTCTCTACACTGTCACTGTCCACAAGAGTGTCTATACAGTCTGTCTATGTAACCGACCAGTCATCTCCATGACCCCATGGTGCTGAACCAACCATCGATCGACTTACAATCTAGTCATTTCGATACGTCACCTCATTGAGTGACTAGGGACAAAATACTAAGTTCGTCCTGTTCACTTGAATTGGGTTCAACCTTTCTTTCAACCAATTTCGGATAAACAAAGTATTAAAATTTAGTCAAACTAAATAAAGTAGTTTTTAATGAAACTCTAACAATGAATGCGATTATCAAATATTTGGAAAAATTGATACGCTATCAATAATTTCATATCTTATAATCTTTAGCAAGTCAGGTGCATATTTCAATCCCCATTGAAATGACATGACTATCATGTGCAGCCTGCAAAAAGCATGGCTAATGGATTAGCAATACTTGCATCTTTCCCATCGTTCTGATTGCTATTTCTCTTTGTCTACGTAATCTCATATTACATAAAACTTTCTGAGTACGTGTCTAGGTTTGAATCTAGACTTAGGACTTTTGGCCTAAAGGTAGCTCCCACTGTTTTACCAGTATAATGGGATAGGATATACAGCTATATGAACTATTTCTAGTCCCTCAAATACTGTCGAATCCAAGCTACTTTCATATGCATCATCATATGACGCAATGTACTCCATTTCCGTTTTTAAATCCGCAATGAAAAACTGCCTGGAACACTTCCAGCGGATACATGACATTTATATTTGAAAATGTCACTCCTACTTGGAACCTTTCCAATAGTATTTTCTGTTTGGAACTCTTCCAACAGATAAATCTTCTATGAAACACAGCCAGTTCGTGATTTCAAATCACTTTTATCAGTTTGGAAACTGAAGTCTGTGTAAACTCTTACACACAACTCACTTTAAACTCCAAACATATGAAACATATCTTTTTTAGTCCTTCGCAAGTACTAAGATTGTTCTTTATGGGTATCAGTGACGTCTCCTCACTTGGAATTTGAATTGCAAATGATTCGTTCATACTCAAAGCATGCGAAATGTCGGATTGAGTATACATCACAGCGTATATAATTGATCCCGCAGCGGAAGCAAAAGGAATCACTTATGATGTGTTCAACTTCCTTGAACTAGTCAAAGATCTTATCAATATAAGAATTTTGACTCAATGCTAATATCCTTTTAGATTTATCTCCATAAATCCAGATATCTAAAGATGTATTCTACTTCTCCAAAATCTTCCATCATCTAAAATGATCAATATGTCTCCACATATAAGACTGATGCACACCACATTACTCCCACTAAACTTCATGTATAAACATAATTCCTCGAGATATCGAGAAATATTTTATGACATGATTGACACACTAATTCCAACTCTTTAGTGCTTTACTTAAGACATCCTCTTAAGCTTGCAAATTAACTTAGGATAGTTAGGATCTACGAACCCACAGGTGAATATAAAATATACTACCTCTTCTAGAATCGTATTCAAGAAGGTGGTTCTTGAGATCCAGTTGGCATCATACTATTATGATATGCTGTAATCGCTAAGTATATTCGAATGGATCAAGAATTAAGGTTGGTGCAAAACTCTTTGCCTACCAAGTAATCTTTGAAAACATTTTAATGTTCATCCATGCAAATTTCGATCTTAAAAATCAATTTACATTGAAGAGGTCGTACTTCTTCAAGTAAAATTTACCAGGTCACATACCTGACCATCATGCATGGAGTCCATTACGAATCGTATGACTCTACGCCATATCAAGAAGTTGGGACTAAAAACAGTCTTTTATAAGTCGCATATTAGAATTCATCACTATAAAGGAGCGATAAAATTCCACCTGACCTCCTAGGTTCCGAAGAAACAACTACTGAACAAGCAATGAGGAACATATGCTCAGTTTGTGGCTCTTGAAACATTTTCTCCCACTCTGTCTTATCAAGAAATAATCGTATTTTTTATTGAAAGACAACATCACGAGTCACAAACGCTTTGTTCTCGTGGTCAATGTGGGAGTATTGAGCACTTGTTTCATTCAAATAACTTATAAATTAGGTACGCTACCTACCCATATCGTATATGGAATGAAATCAGACTGTTTTAAATGTGTTTTAATATGGTGGGAAAAGAAATAGCAAACAAAAATATTAAGATCCCAAGGTTAGTCAAATGGCTCATTTTGACTTGACAAAGACAAAACCATATCGTATAAGGTTCTGTATCTCTATGCAACAACACCTTATCTCATAATGTGTGTTAGAGAATGTTAACTCGTGAAACTATTTCACAATACTTTTGGTGAATATCAAAGTCAATACTTAGATATTTATAGTTACGATTTGCTCGTAAGTCCTTGTCTAATACTCTTGGTGATTAACTACTTCACATTGAAGCTCTTTGAACTTTTCAAAGATTTCTCATAGTACCTCATTAAGTAGAATCAAATATAATATCTACTTAAATCGTTGGTAATAAAGTGAAATAGTCATAACCATCTCTGGTTGTGTTTGTTATTGGACCACGCATATTCTTATGTAATAGGGCCAATAACTTACTAGTTCGATTTCCTTTTCAACAAAAGGGCACGAATCATCTTGCCTTGAATACAAGATTCGCACGCACCATAAGATTCAAAATCAGATGGTTTAGGGATAGTTGTCAATACTAGCCTCTTAATGTGCTACACAATCCAGAATTAAGATTAGATAAGGGTCACCAATTTTGAGCTTTTACAATCTATATGACAAGTAATTATTACTAGTTTAGATCAAGAATATATTTACCTTTGATTGGTATGGGATAACCATTGACCAAGTACAGGCAATAAAAGATACAACGTTTGTTCTATTCACAAAAGTGAAACACTTGTGTCGTACACAAAAGTGGATACTATATTCTTTATTTAGAGGTCATGTACATAATAACGTTTATTAATGTATACCTCTAAATTCAAGACTAGATTGATCACATTATAACTTTTATATGTCTCTATGAAAATAGAACTACAATAGTTATATTTCCCTTGTAGGTCGACATTTAATCATGGTTAGTCGTCGCACGAATCATTATTATATGCATTGAATACATTGATGAAAACCATAATGGGTATCTAATACCCAAAATTGCATTTAGCAAAATAAATGTCGATCATATAGATATTATGGGTGAAAATAGTACACCCAATTTCCAACTCTTTAGAAAACTTGGGGCAGATTCTTTTCTTGTGTCCTACACTGTAGAATCGTCAAAAGTTGGGTTCGACACCTTGCTTGGGTTTTGACTTTACTATTCAAAATAGTCTTGCCTTTATCCCTTGCCTTGTGTTAAAGTCGAGCCAACCTACTCTTGAACCTCGTCTTAACAATTAAGAATATAAACATCATTCTTAGTGCTCCCACTCACTTTCATGAATCTCTACTTAGACAAGTATATTGGAATTATTGTGAAGACTATTCTTCATTTCATTCATGGTTTTACCTTCAAAAGGATAAACTTTTCATGAAGTGATTACGGTATTTGGTTGTTCACGATTTTAAATAAATCGATTAACCCAGTCGTCCCAACTGATTTGGCCTCCTTTGAGGTAAGCCTCGATAAGGAGCATAATGACGACATACCAAAATACAAATATTTTCTTTGGAGCAAAAATTTGATGTACCATTGTTATAAGAAGGCGTCACAAAATATTCAAAAACGCTTTTGACTAAGTGTGACTTATTCATTTACTCTTCATAAGAGACTTTTGCAACGGTGAATATGAGGATCAAAAGATAAAATTCATTTTGTCTTTAGCTACGGTGGTTTAAACGAAGATCGCAATCAATATACTACCGTATAAAATAATGGAAACTCCTTTCCACGATTGAACGGATTTACAAGTTCGTAGAAGGATAAAATGTTTGTCATTTCGCGAATAAAATAAATCTCAACAGAAAATAAACATTCATTGTTTAAATATATAATTCACTTGTAAAACAATTTTAACAAGTCACTCATATAATGACCCCTCACGAAATTATATAAGTGATTCCAAGACCCATATTTAGACAAAAATAGTCATCGCATGCTACCTTTATCTAAAAATGGTAAGTCAATACTTGACTAATTCTACACTTAGAACTCTTGGTTGACGGATTTCAACTAAATCCATCTCCTAGTCCCAAGATAACGCTTATCTCGTTGAGTCCAATCCAATTTTGGCTTGTGATCGCATCACCCTACTTACCCGAGGTAAAAAGGGACCCACGAGCGTGGTAGCCCTAATGAACACGGGGTTCATAGGTGTTACTAATTGGTAAGGCTAATCTCAATTTTTTAAATATGTGAGAGATCTTGTCAATTTTGTTATTAATTCCCTATAAGCGAACTAAGTCGGTGAATTTTGAATAACTTTGAATTGACAATCGAGAAATAAAATTGCATGTGTGACGATTTTGGCATGAGCGAAAATAAAGCAAGCAATCAAGCAACAATAAAATCCTAGTATGGCCACCTAGATAATCAAAATTAACTAGATAGTTACAAATTCGGAAACCAACTCCTTGGTCCCTTGCCTCTTCACTTGGAACACCTTCCAAAATGGCACCGTCTTGAGGGAGTCACCGGTCTTCATAAAAAATAATTACAAATATACAAATATAAAAATTCCTATTATACATTTATTCTATAAAATAAAATTATTAAATTATACAAACCGGCGATACGAGATCGCAATAAAATTACAACCAAACCGTTATTCCCTTACATTACGGGTAATAACGATAAAAATAACTAGGCCATACTAGGTACAAACTTTGCATAAATTATTAAATAAATGACATTCATTCATTCAAACATAAATAAAATAAATTGCTGCAAAGTTCATGCCAAAATCGTCCTAAGTTCAATTCATGCTCATTGTAGCTCGATTTCTTCCGGGATTCATTGATTTTTAACCATTAAAAATCAATATCAACATTTAAATCGCATTTAAATTCAAACTAATTAACTAACCTGTTTTAGAACTCAAAATTAGTCACTACTAATTTTGTTGGTCATTAATTAGATCGATTTGATTTCATTTGCTAAATATTACGGTTTAATCATAACAATTATGAAATAAAACCAAAATAAAATATAAACATCATAAAATTTGAAACCAAAAAATTTTGTACATTCTGGAACAATTCCAGGAACTATAAAAATAAAAAACATTTGCTCAAAAAATTTAAATTAATTTTATGAACAAATAGCTTTGTATTTAATGGTTTTATCAAATAAAAACATTAGATATAGTAAAACAGTGAAACAAATTATGAAATTTCACCAGAGTATCAAAATCAGAATGTGAAATGTACAAAAAAATTTCAAGACCAGAAATGGACTTTTCAATTTTATGAACATTATAATCTCATATTATCGACTTTTATCGTATAAAAATCAATTAACATGCAATACATAAGTAAAAGTCACGAAATTTTACATACAATATGTAAGAAATTCATGTGAGATCATATTAAAATTTCATGGCCAGAATCAACATGCAACTATTTTTAGTTAACTTTTAACTCATAAAATGCATGTTAACTCGGTTTAAACGCCAAAAATCAAAATAAATAGCAAATTAATCCCTAAAATCACGAAATTTGACCACAAACGTTTTGAGGTCAGTAGGTATACATGCACCAAAATGTTTTGTCAGAATCGTATTTTAACTCAAAATCTTTGATTTATTAGTTATCTTATAACTTTAACAAAAATGTCCAAAATGAACATGCATGCTACAAGCTAGCTCTGATACCAATTGAAAGTCCATATACCTTAATTAGACTCCTCTAATTATTTACTTAATTACTTATTAATTTAGTTTATAATGATCTATGCAACATGCATGCAAATATAAAGACATTTATATAAGAGAAGAAATTTCCTCACATTGATATGGAAAATATAAGGGCACAACAAGAACGCCTTCTTGTTGTTCTTGAGCTATAAATATGGATGAACACAAACTATCTCCAAAGTAGAAGATCTCCTCTAAGTTGCACCAAGATTAACCCAAATAATCTACCCTTATTCTTAACTAGATAATAAGATAGATATTATTCTACTAATATTATGACTATATTACTACACTAGTAATACTTAGTAAATATTAGTATTTGAGAGTTTATAGTGAGAAGAAGAGTTTTAGAGAGAAGTATGACAATTGAACAAAATCAAGTCATGAAAAAATGAACAACAAAAATTTTGCTCATTATATGGCCAATAGGCCGGATCATGTAGTCCCATAAAGGACTATTATTTTGCTTAATTTTATCACATGCATTAGAGTGGAGTGTTGTAGAACAAGTGATGATTGTTTACTACTTGTTATGTCACTTTCAAAAGGTAACTAAGTAGTGTAAGCATGAACAAAAATCATCACCTTGTAACTACAAGCCAACCGGCCACAATGGCCTTAGTTTGGTCCATTTTGATTTTTGATATTTGTCTTACAAATACTTATTGATCATATGGTTCATTATCTTGTATAATTAAGTGTTAATTTGATCATATAACAATTATATGACTCAATTAAATAAATAATATGTACTTAACATTTTAAGTAATATTTTACCATTATATCAATATATAATGGGTCCCACAATGCTTAGTTAATTTATTTTACAACTCCTTGTAAATATAATTAACTAATTACCTCTATCTCAAAACCTCAACTAATTTAGTAATTTAACGATTACTTACTAAGTTAAATCTTATTTAATCGTATTAAAATAAGATATAAATTTATTAGTCAATTATCGCATAATTAAAAATAAGTTTAATCGAATTTGAGTTCTTAACTCAATTTCTAACAATTAACTCTCGTACATATCGAATATATTTAATGTACTAATTAACTGTATCGTATACAAATAATTAGTTACTATTTGGATTTAATCCTTTAGGTGTGACCGAAAGGGATCAGTTGATCACCGCCGTCAAACGACAATAACGTCAAACTCTAGTTAGCCAACCGTTATTGATTTACGTTAATCAACTGACTAATCATATATATAGTCAATAATTATCCCAATTATATTCCATAATAAGATTTATTATGTGGCGCACTATTGTGGAGGACACCTACTCCAACATTACAACCCAAAAATTCAAAAAGAGTGTCCAAATGAAATAGTCTAAAACAAAATTATCAAACATTGTCTAATTAGTGGAATAAAGAATGCATAAAAAGAAAGTAAAGAGAAAGACGGGTTGCCTCCCGACAAGCGCATTTTTAAGTCATGCTAGACTTTGAATTTCTATCCCTCCTTAAGCCTTGTGAAGGGATATAGGCTCTTTTGTAGCTGGATTTCGTCCTTGAATTTTCATTTACCCTTGCCAACACCCATGGCAATCTCATCCACATACAGTTACGAAGCTTTGAATGCTTCGAGGTCACCATCTCCTACACTCACTACATTCCCCTTCCTAACGGGACGATAGGCTTCTCAATTTTTGGTCCTCGGTTGAGCTCTCGCCATTTCCAAAAGAATTATCGAAAGGTTTGTCGCCAATCATGTCGATTGTGAGTATTAACGGATCTTCACTCTCTTGGGTGGTTTGGCTTGAACTCGACGGGGTCAACTCTTCTACTCTCTTTTGGAGAGACATGATGGTTGATTTGAGTAAGCCTATGGTAGAAAAGAAGTATGAGTACATGTTATGTTGTGCTTGTATTACTTCCCTCAACTTGGCATCTACTTGACCGTTTTGAAAAGATGAGTATGGAATGGTATGGGGTGCATTAGTAGGTTGGGCTTGGCGAAATTGTGGGTGAAAGGGGTTTAATGGTGTGAGTTTATTCCCACATCTTTGAGGTACATGCCCTATTCCTCCACAAAGTTCACAAGGGGTTGTTAGTGATGTAAACGGGTTTAAAACTTTTGGACGATATAAAGTATTTCTTGGGGTGGTTTCATTTGATGGAACGGGACAGGCTAAGGAAATGGTAGTGTCAACATCACTTGAGGTTTCCACTCGGCTTTTCTTTTGCTCTCCCCCATTACTTTGGGAACCTTCCCCACTTTCTTTTTGTGAATTACTCGATAGGTTTGACATGGTGGATTGAGGTTTAAACCTACGATGGAAAGCTATGACGATCTTTTCCCACTCCATTGGTTTTGTGGCTTCTTTTAGACGACGAGTGAACCACCATTTGGCTTCTCTCTTTAGTGATAAAGGAAAGAGAGTTTCTTTGATTTGGTTTTGGGTGATCCCCTCCCTCATAAAAGTTTGACACAACTCACAAAAGGTTTGGATATGGTGTGCTAGGTTTTCATTTGGCTCGCCACTGAATTGGTTTCCTTCAATGAGAGGAATTAGAGTGATATGGACCCTTAGGATCCCATTAGCAAGTTCAAAAACCCGGAACTTAGGATCTTCTTTTGTTCGCACCATTTTTGTCAACCTACAAGAAAAACACAAAAAGGAAAGTAAGTAATGATTTTAAGGTACGGTTGCACCTAAAAATGGTAGATTTTTTTAAACAAAAATCAGCAATACATAGATAAACAAAACCGTGCTCCCCGGCAACGGCGCCAAAATTTGATCGGTTGTGTCGCAGTCCCGATACAAAAATAATTACCCACACTTAGGCTAACAACATAAAGAATGCAATTAGGGAAGTAGGGATCGATCCTCAGGGAGTACGTGTTAACTATGAATTGCTATGGGGTGATTTTCATTTAAGTTCGATTCATTTGGGGTGATTGTCTAAACTACTAACATGAAATAAAATGACAAGTATTTAATGACGATATTTAAATGACGAGTATGGAAATTGCAATAAAAATAAATCTAATCTAATTGACGGAAAGAAAGGTGACGATAATTAAATCTAACTAAGAACGATAATTAAAATGACAATATTGAAAACTACCTAACTACAATAATAACAAATGACAATAAAATAAACTATCTAAGAACGGAAATAAAATGACGGTAAAATAAACTAACTAAAACGATAAAATAAACTATCTAATCAAATTGATATAGAGAACTAGCAAATCATTTCAATATTTCAATTTTATTTATTGTATTTACATGATGATAATCTTACAATACTAGGTTTAATTTATGTGATTAAATAAATTAGGAGGAAAATGATAAACAAAATTAAACTACGAAATAAAAGTACTAAAATGACTAAGGTGATCAAGATTATATTAGTAACGATTCTAATGATGAATTTTATGATGATTATTATATGATTAGGCGAAATAAAAGATGACATATTAAACGATATTTTGGTTTCAACTAGATTACTTTTGTATGGATTTCCTACCAATAATAATATAAAAACAAGACTAATGAGATTATAGTTCATGATGATGAAAACAATACAACTGACATAAGTACTATAAAGAGAGAACAATGATATCGGAAATTGCGTAAATAAAGGATAGAAAATTACCGGGATTGGAGTACAATTATGTAAGAAAGAAAGCAAAGAACAAATATCCAACCCAATATAATGACAAATGCTTATTGAAACACTAGAGAAGTACTTGGAAATTGCTATAAAAATAGTCTAAGATTGCATAAACTATAAACTATAATCTAAAACTTGTATGAAAGAAAGATGTAAACTATGTAATGTTGTGTTGTTCTCTTCTAAGTTGTGTGTCAATTGTGTGTGTTGATCCTTGGCTTTTATAGGGCTGCATAGCTGATCATCTGCGTCCAAATTTGTACCCTGGGCAAAGCAATAAACATCCCCATTAAAGCTTGGTAGAAGAAGAGCCAAGAGACGTTCATCAGCAGACATACCCGATCGGGTATGTAACCCTGATGGATTTTTTCGTCTCTTCCAATTTCTTCTTTGGGCACGGAATCCTATGCCTTGGTCTTGGTCAATGCAACACGTAATTGGGCTTGGGCTAGTCTTCCTTTGACTTGGGTTGATGTTTTCCTTTGAGAAACAAAGTCAAAGTCCAAGATGAGTCCACTTTGAGGAAGGATGTAGCGGAATCGTAGTCAAATCGTGAAATTGCTATCATCGGTTCCTCGTAAACTTGTATTCTAGTGCCTTTGCTCCATAAAGTAAGAAAATATAGCAAAACCGCTTCATTTCCTATAAAACAAGACAAAGCACGCAAAACAACTAGAATAGCAATATTAGCTCGTTAATCACTTAACAAAGTGCATAAATCATATAGAAATCGAGCTAAAACGGGGGATAAATTAGTACAAAATATCGCTTATCAGTCTGATCGGAATTATCTACCATAGATACCTTCCGAGCGTGGCCACGCATTTTCAGCTTACTCCTCCTCGAGTGGCCTTGATATTTTAAAACAACCCTGACAAGGGGTGGACAATTCCTATCGCACTATTCCCTTCGAATAGCCATAGCTCATCATGACCCAAAATATGCCCATTTGACACCAGTTACAAAGGTCGTAGAGCATAAATCAAAGTCACTCTGAAACTGTGTCACCTTAGGCGAACAGTCTTTAGTCAAAGAATTGACTCAAAAAGAATACTATAGTAGCTCTTGCCACGACCAGGCTACAAGAGTTGACAGAACTCTATAAGCGGTCACTGCCCGACAGATTGTCCCTTACAGTCTGCCTATGTGATCGACTGGTCATTCCTTATGACCCTATGACACTTGAACTTGCCATCAATCGCATCACACTCTATTCACTTGGAGACGTCACCTCATATAAGCAACTAGGGGCCAATGCTATGTTAATACAGTCCACTTTAATGGGGTTCAAAATTGTCTCTACAACCCATTTGGATATAACAAAGCACAAAACGAGTTTTAAAGACTCAAACGATAAATGTGATTATCATATATGAACAATCAACACAATGTTATTGCTTCATATCATATAATCTAAAGTTTATTTCGTGCATGACAATTCATGACAATCTTGTTTAAATGCAATAAAGGCTTGGGTAGTGAATATACCATATATTCATTTATTTCAACCATGTGAATTGCTTTTTCCTTCCATCCAACGTTATTCCTAATAACATGAATTCATCTACGTACATTTCTAGATCTCTATCTAGTGTTGGGCTCTTTAACTTGAAAGATGCTCCCACTCGTTATCATGATAACTGATAGGTATTTAGGTGAAAGGATCTACCATTAGCTCCTTGCAAGCCACCTTATCCTCATCATAATGTACTATGTCTCTATTTGTATAATTGATAATGATTGACTCTTTAATCATCCTTTTAGTTATTCGCTTCTTGTATAACAAAAATTACGCCTAGGATTTCGAAAAATCCTTATAAGTTTGGAAATTTGGGTTGTGTAACTTTTACCACATATCCAAATTTTCTCTACCAAACACAAAAATGTATCCCTAGTTCTCCTTGAGAACTCTATGGATGTTCTTGTAGGCTATCCAATGACACTCATGTGGATTGATTTGTTATAGGCTTGTCATGCTCCTAGCATACAATTTATTTAGGTTCGTGTGTGTAATGGCATACATGATTGGCCTAATGGCGGAAACATTAGTACTCATGAGATCAACAACTCTTAGGTTCAGTAGATGACTATGACCCTTTTCACAGTGATCCCACTTTCATCAACATGAATAGCCTATTTAACTTGTTGAAATAGATAAAGGATCTTATCGATATAAGTCACCTTTCCAAATGTCAAACTAAAATCTTTTATTCCACAATAGATTTTGATTTTAGTATACATGTTGCCCTCTTTCATCTAGCATTAAAATCCAACCATTCCTTTCAAAAAGGTAACACGAATATGTCACTCACAATGAGTGATACGTCATTCACGTGGAAAACAATATCTCCCACTGAACTTCATGTCTTGACATGATAACTTTAACTCCCACTTAACTTCATATCTATACATGACTTTTCGACAATTCGAATGAAAATAGTCTTATATCTCATAATAGAAAATTTCATCATATCCTCTAGGTAGATACCTTAGGCTTGTGTCATGTACACATCCTATTCCAAATCTCTATTTGGACATGTGATTTTGTTGTGTATCTTGTACACACCTTCTATGAGGTATTTCACTAATGATTTGGATCTAAGCATAGTTACGCATTAACTTAGCTTTTGCAAACATTTTCATGTCTATCCATGCAACCATAATTGGACACCTCCAAATAAAACATCTTCATGTCAATAGAATGATGTATTATTGGACAACTCCAAATACATCATTCCTTTGCATAGATTCCATTTAGTTTCATAAGTCTCTTATGTTAGAAAATCGAATTTTAAAATTTCTAGGTACTTCCACTTCATAGATCATAATCTTATTATTTCAAGAACATTTTCTTTTGGTCACGTCACTAGTCGAAGGATTCACCTAAGAACGCTTTCTTTTGGTCTCCTCACTAGTCTTGAGTCTAACCTGAGAACATTTTCTTTTGGTTTCCTCACTTGAGTCTAACCTAAGAACATTTTCTTTTGGTTTCCTCACTAGTTCCTAACTAGTTTTTCGTTGTGGCTTATTTTCTCCCACTCTATCTTTAGAAAAATACAACTATTTTTCTTTAAAGATAGCCTTATGAGCCACAAACAATTTTGTACTCATACTGTGAGGGAGGTATAAGTATCACAAGATTCACAACATGACATTAAGTGATCTACTAAAGATTTCATTGTAAAGACATCGAATCTTAGCTTCGAGATAGACTAGTTCTATAAGCTAAAGAGGTGTACTCATATTCATGCCAATTACAATCTTTATAAGTGGTGTTGCCAATTGGTTTTGTAGACTCCCTACTTTGAGTTCAATAACTCAATTTTGACTTAGCAATTGATTTTTCAAAGTGAGAATCGAATTCTTAGTCTTCTATTATAATGATCCAATTATCATAATAGTAATATGATTAATTTGAGTCGATACAATTTATGTTATTAGTGCAAGTAGAGTATGATGACAAGTTTTTAGAACTAAAAAGTTTCAACAAACCGAGTGACTTGGGTTGAAAACCAAGTCACTAAATCCAATTACAACCAATGTTAATAAAAGGAATTAAACAAATTTCCATGTCAAACAAGGAAATTATAAAAGTTCTAAAAACAATGTCTCAAAATACATCCCAAAATTTAGACAATTCAAAATGAGACCAAGCTTCCATAGGTCTTCAATCATGGGTAGCTACCTTAGCTTCCCTTGAAGAGCTTTCTTAGGCTTGCTTGTCCTTGCCTTTATCCTTGCTAGGATGCTCTAATTACAATTAAATAGGGTAAGAATCACAACTCGTATCTATATAACAAAGTTGAGATCATAACATAAACGATAGGGATAAATATTTACCTACTGAAACAATCTTTCCAGTTTTAAGATCTCCAAGATACTTAGATCAATTCCTCTTCCAATGCCCTACGCCATTACAAAAATGGCATTTATCCTCATTGGAGGCACCCTTCTTGGGCATGGGAGAGCTATTCTCAATAGCTTTACCCTTTCCCTTGAAGGTGGAGGGCTTCTTCCCTTTACTACCACCTTTCTAGAACTTCCCCTTACTCTTATTATTAATATGGAGTACGTCCTTGGAGGTGCTAACATTTAGCCCCATGTCTCTCTCAGTTTGCACAAGCATCTTGTGCAATTCATGAAGAGAGGTTTTCATGTTTTGCATATTGTAATTTACCCTAAACTGCACATAAGTCTTGATTTTCCCCAAGGAATGAAGTACTCGATCAATAACTAGTTGTTCGGGAATGTCAACCCCTTGCATTTTGAGAGTCTCGACATGCTCAATCAATTTTGAGTACATGAGGGTTAACTTTTTGGCCCTCTTTTAGGTTCATGTCAAAAAATGCGGAAGCGGTCTCATATTGTATGATCCTAGGAGCTTGTGAAAAACATGGTCACAAGCTTGGCATAGATCTCATAGACCGTGCTCATCTATGGCACTCCCTTGGAGATCGGCCTCCATCGAGAAGATCAAAACGTTTTTTATCGCGACGGACTTTTTATGGTAAGCCTCATAGGCTCGCCTTGCAGCGGCGGTTGACATTTCGTTAGGTGCGGTGGGAGAGGCCTTGGTAAGGTAACGAAACCTGTTGTCACCTGCCGCGGCCAAGCAGAGTTGCGCATCCCAATCGGCAAAATTAGCGCCTTTCTTTTCTAACTTGCATCGATCCATAAAGGATCGAAGCCATGAGACAATCGTGAGAGTTGGAGCATAGGTGGTGGTGGATGAATCAGCATTTGCCATTGCGAATAAATAATATTGACTACAAAAATGAGATGAAAGAAATGTTAACATTTATCGAATTAAATACTTGTAAACATTTTAAACAAGTTTTAACATTTAAATAGTGACCTCTACCCAACTATTATAAATGATTCCGAGATCCAAATTCATATCAACTTGGGCACGGTGAGCCGATTCATCCCTCATTAACATAATTCGGTGGATTAACTCTTTAATCGATTCTACATTGGAACTCTCGGTCGATAATATTACTTTAATATTTATCTTCAGCCCGGAACACATACGGCTACGGTCGCGAATACTTCCGTTGAGCTCAATCCAAATTTCGAATTAATAACCTTTATTACCCCATTTACCCAACGTAACAAGTTTAGCACCCCGGTGAGCCGAGCCTACTTCCTTGCGAAATTGGGATTAATGGGTTCTACATTTGGTAAGGCTTAATCTCAATTATTTATCATGAGAGGTCATGTCAATTTATTATCTATCTCGTTTAAGTGAACTAAATCGATGAATTAACGATAATTTTAATTGACACGGTCGAATACTCGATAAAATATGCATGTCATGTTATGGCGATTTGGCAATGCATGCAAACATATTAAATAACATGCAAGCATAAAGATAAAATTTCTAGTATGGCCTTTCCAAGAATAGAAAATCATATAATTTATTACAAATTCGGAAACCAACTCCTTTGGTCCCTTGAACTTCACAAGCACGGCTCCCAAGGTCATTGTCTCTCTCGGAACTCCTTTCCGAATGACACCGTCTTTGGGAAACTCCGGTTATACAATTAGTTACAAAATATATAATAAAATTACAATAATTTCCTATTATACATTTTTAAAAAGAAAATAATAAAATTGATACGAAATCACATTAAATTACAACCGAATCAATATTCCCTTACATTTCGGGCAATATCGATTAAAACTAAGGTCATACAAGATATAAATTACATAATTCCAAATAACATAAAACAAAATATGACATTCATAATAAATATGAAGCATAATAATATGAATAAAACATGCTCATTTTAAATGCTAAATTATCGCCCTATATTAACGGTTTATATCATATATAACCCGGTTTTACGGAAATGCGTGATAATAACACTTTAAAATCACCAAACAATACTTAAATCATATTTAAGTCCAAGTTAATTATCACAACTGATTTAGGCCTCAAAAATTAGTCATCACTCAATTTTTGACAATAATTCAACTTGTTGTTATATAATTGCTCATAATTAGACTTTAAAATCATATTTTAATCAAATAAATCCAAATTTAATTGCAATAATTTCAAATTTTAAATTTTAAATTTTTGTACATTATGGAACATTTCCATGATACTCATAATGTCAAAAATCATGGTTAAAAATTTTGAATCGATTTTGAGAAAAATTGGTTGCGCTTTATCTGTTTTATCAAATAAAATACATAAAGCATGCAAAAATTAATCATATTAAATTTTCAACTTTAGATCTGAAATATGGTACATTTAAGCAACCAGGAATAAGTTTCTCAAGATATTAAATTTAATTTAGCTATATTTGCTAAATAAGTCACTATTTATGCCATTTTTACATTAAAAATTCATAAATCATGATAGAAAAATAATATAAGTCTGAAATTTTCCAGTATAACAGAAAAACATTCATGTGACAACATACTAAAATTTCATGGTCATATTCAAAGCGGAAGTATTTTTAACCATTTAACCTTTATTTATTCCATTTTATCATATAAAAATCATAAATCGTACGAAATAAGTCCACTGCACACTAAATTTTACATACAGTAATTAAAATGCATGTGTGATATTGTGTAAAAATTTCAAGGTCATAAAATAAGTCTAACTATTTTTAGCGTTTTAAACATCATTTTACTCATTAAAATGTAATAAAAACACTAAAAATCATATTTGAGCAATATAAATTTTCATAAATCATCAAAATGACCTAAAATCATATTAGGACCAGAATATATTGACATGCAAATGACTTTGTGATTTTATCTCATAAAACACAAATTACTAGTTTTCTTTAAGTTACATTAACTCGAAAAAACTATAAATCGATTATGCATGCAACAATCAAAGCTCTTGATACCGCTTGTAAGTTTCTTAAACTCAATATTAGACATTTCTAATATCATTATACAATTAGTTTACTCATTAAACTAAAAGATCTTATGCATGCATAACAAATAAAAACAAAGAAAGGAAGAAACAATGTTCCTTACATTGGTTTGAACGGATTTTGGGCACAAAATAGGACTCCTTCCTACTTTGTTCTTGAGCTTACAATATTAGGGATGAACTCCTAGTTCTTAGTATAAGAACTCTCCAATAAGTTGCTCCAAGACAACCCCCTTTTACAATACAAAATACTACACTAGTATATATTGTAGTAGCCCTTAATAATATATCAAATAACTCTTATTACTACACTAGTAATATTATGTAAGAATTAGAGCTCAAGTTTATAATAAAACTTCTTAAGTTTTCTTAGTGAGAGATGTGTGTTTTTAAGAGAGATAAGCATGCTACTATTATTTGAGATCTAATGAGTTAAAATAAGAAAAACACTTCTCTTATTCTAACCCACAAAACCGGCACCCCTAAGGCATGGGGAAGGGTTTGCTTTTCCTTTTTGTCTTTACAAGAAGGTAGACTAGCTATAGGAGTAGGTGTGCAATGATGTTGTTATAATCTTGATTAGAACAACAAATAATGCACAAAACCTACCCTAATTACCCAAAAACCGGTGCACCCATTAAAATAGGTGTCTATTTTATTTTTGTAATTTGTCATTTGTCACATATGTGACATGTGACATGTAACATGTAATTAAGCTTATAAATGTACATTTAACTAATTTAAATGCAATTTCATAACAAATATATTAGACTTAACATTTTAAGTCACATTTTATAATTACATGTAAATAAAATGGGTCATCTCATATTTGGTTAATATAATCTACAACAGTTTGTAATTATAATCGACCAATTTCACTTATCTCAAATGTTTCATAAACATAATGCATTCTTAGTAATATAACAATTAAATTACTAAAATGAATCTTATTTAATCATATTTACAATAAGATATAATTCTCACTTTAAACCTGTTCAAATTAAGGAATTAATTAATCTGTATCGCTATACAATTAATTAATGTACATGATTAGGGGATTGTCCTTTAGGTGTGACCTCAAGGGATCAACTGATCACCACCGTCATACGACAGTAACGTCAAACTAAATTGAGCCAATCGTTACCGATTTATGTTGACCAGTTGACTATAACATTCATCATCTCTTTGTATTCTTATTATTGAGATTTAATTATGTGATCGCACTATTGTTGAGGACATTTACTCCAACATAACTTTCATTTAAACTTGGATGCAACATCGCTGAAGGATCTTCATCAAAATCTTTATGGCACTTGATGTGAATGTCCTTCAAAAATTTATATCGAATACCGTTAAGTCATTAGCATAGGGATGAAGAATAATAAAAAAAATATAGGTCTTAATATATATTTATCATAATTCATATAAAGATGTAAAGATGGTTAATAACATAAAGGTGATATAAAACATGAACAGATTACATATTTTCTTTCAAAAACAATGTTATGGCTAAATATACATACAAAAATTAATTAAAGAAAAAAATGAGTGAAAATTAAAAAAACTCACCTTTACCCGCCACTAAAAAAAATATAACACCGTATATTTTTGGATCTCTCGAATAACTTACACAACATGAAAAGTATATAATATACAAATCAATAAATAAGTTTACAATTGATATATATTTTTTTTAAACATAGATATACTTGTGCCTTATTCATCACCAAAATTCTTTTTTTCACATAAATTTATTACCCAAGAGTCAAGATTCGAAAGAACAAATTTCTCTAAGCTTATAATTAAAAAATAATCAAGGGGTTATGCAAATATTAGTGTAAACTTATATGATTTTTATGGTGGTGGGAGTTACTAAAAAATTAAATAGAAGTTAAATATAAGTTTAGTTTTGCATAGATAACACAATGAATTTACTCACTTAGAAGATCTTATATGAAAAAGATTGACAAAAGTAGTAACTTACAACATAAAAGAAAAACGTTGAAAACAAATCATGTCACTGAAACCTGAAAAAACACAACAGAATAAAGAATTTAGATTTAATTTAATAATATAAACGTAAATAACCATCAAAAATAAATCGTATCTACACATAAAACATTTCTTATGTATTACATACAAAGAAAAAGTTGCTAGAGTAATAAAAGTAGCAAATAAAGAGACAATAGGTTAATTATGCTTTATAATAATAATATAACATTTTTTTACATTTATGAAGCATTTAAGAGAAAAATGAAGAGTTGAAAGTAAGTTACAAATTTAGAATAAATTGGGGAAGAGGAAAAGTTAAGTGAGAATAAAGGGGAAAAAAAGCATTTTAACTGTAACCATATGATGGTTACCACTTGGGAAAAACGATTATACATTGGATGTACTATCTCAGACTAGTATGATTTTGAGTTTTTGTACATTTTTTTCGAGTTTTTTAAAGTTTATAAAGTACATATTACATCTTATATATGATGTTTTTTGAGTTTTATTGTAATTTTTGTAAGCTTAATGTTCAAATTAATAAATTCAAAAACTTTACAGTATAACTCATACTTTTTAATACTAAACTCAAAAATTTTATTATAAAGCTCGAAACTACATTATCTGTGATAGTACATCAGAGGTATAATGCACTTAGTGTTACCACTTGGCAAACAAATACAATTTAAGTTATCCTTTTTATAGTATTTTATAAATTCGATGATGCCTTCAAGAAAATCGTTAGACTAATATGAGATTCTAAGCTGTGAACTTAAATTGTGGTTGTCTGTAAATGACATATTTTTTTTAAAAAAAAAAAAAGTTTAAGCCACAAAGTTATTTTTATTAACTTTTAAATAAATATAAATTTCCAAATTTTAAGTAGTGTTATTCATGAAAGTCAAGTTTAACATTTACAAAAGAAAATATAAATAATATTTCTCAGCAACATTTCATCACATGAAAATCAGTTTTAAAAAATTTGTATGACAAATTTTGAACGATCAATTCATTAACATATCATCTTATAAGAAATTCAATTAAAATGTTGATTTTTAATTAAAAAACACGAAAATTAATTGGATGTGAATTTGTAGAAGTCACATCACTTTATTAGAAATTTTAACTTAATAAATATTTAATATACACATTTTGTATATTTAAGAATAATGCTTTGTCTTTTATGTTACAAAATATATGACACTTTTATAAGAAAATTTAATAAATTTTAATTTATGTTGAAGGGTTATTTTCGTAATTTTATATGTTTGTGATTTGACATCACGAGAAGCTAGAAAATGCAAATACTTGACAATTAGGCACTTAACATGCCTTTTAATATTATTGTAAGATATGCATTTGGGGAGAGAAATTTTGAGATCCCCTATTCTCTTAGAAAATATATGGGATCCGTTAGACCTTCCAATGAAATTTGTCTACTAAAAGAGACCCATTTCCACTTTAGTGTTAATTTCTAGCAATTTTATGGTATGCCTTATCAGTTTCTTAAAGTAGATATATACTTATAGAAATCAATCAAAGTAAAAATGGATAGGAATTACAAAATTAAATCTCCTTTGATTCATTTTAATATTTTAATTACATTTGTTATCATGATTTGTATTATATATACGAACAAATGATGTTGTTATTGAATAATATAGACACTTCGCCAATAACTTATTCATATATTACATTTTACTATCAATCAAACAAACAATAGTAAAAAACACAATCAATCAAATAATGGCAGAAGTGTCATCAAAAGTCGCTTTCATCCTCGTTCTTTTGGTTTTTGCATCAAGTTAGTCTAAACTTCTACCCTATATTTTTTTATTCACCTTGCATATTTTGATGTTGATCATTATTCTGATTTGTTTTTTATCCGGTTAATGCAACTTTACACGATATCATATTCATTAAATATTTATATTTAATTTAAATACTGAGTAAATCGATGCATACATCATTATATATAATTTCATGTTATGTCTCACGACTACTCAATTTTTAACAGTTACTCTACTCACTGCGATGTTTAATTTCCGCCAAAACGCGATGGCAAAACCCACATATATTTCTTAGATAATACTCTTCTATTTTGACAAAGTTTTTCTAAGATATTAGAAACACGATGTGTTTACTATATTCAATGACATGTGACAAAATAAATATTATGTAACATATTTTACTCATATATTGCAGATTTGACGATGCCAGAAGCACGTGAGTATGTGTCAAATGCATGCAAAATTGACTCAGATTGTAGTGCGCTTTGCGGGGGGCTGCCTTATGGCAGATGTATTAAACAAAAATGTTTCTGTATGAACCAGTTTAAATCAAAATGTTTCGTTTCTGCCGATTGTCCTAACAAATGTGCATGCAGTTTGGGTGCATGTATTTGCTAGAAATATAGCTACATTTATTATTGATGTTGTTCCTTTGATAAAAAAAAAATAGTCTATCAAAAATGCTTTACTATTTGGGAAATAATGAGATGAGAAATTTACTATTAATCAACTTTTAAATTAATTTTTTTTATAGCCATTATATTTTACCGCTTATGTTCTTATATTTTAATTAATACTTCGCATTTATTAAGTTCGTAATGATGTGAACCAACGACACCCACACGCGCAACCGCGAAGCGTTGGTACTCGCCCACGGAGCTTTCCCGAAAAGAGGAAAGGCACATCATGCATGGGTTTGTGATTGATTTGTAAGGTTTTGAAATTGGTGCATGAAAGGTTTGAGACAAGCCTGTATTTGAGGAGTCGTGACCAATTTCCTGTGGGAAAAATTGGAAACCATTCAAACACTTTATGTCATGTCAAGACATAAAATGACATGAAAACTAAGACTCGTTCCCCTTAGCATTCTATATCTAGGATGACTCTCGTTATGCCCATGAACACGGATGTTCGCAAATATTCCAAGCAAGGAGTGATGGTACGTATGGGGAAGTTCTTTAATCGAACACTCAATCTCCCCCGCTTGATAGTGTCATCTACTAATGATTGAAATTGTATTCATTGCAATTGACTTTATTGATTCAAATACATGATATGTACAAATATTGGATTAACCCTAGCATGTGAAAAACTAAGTCGGATAATTAGAATGATAGAATTATGATCAAAGTGAGAATTTACATTCATTACATATGAAATAAACATACAAATAAATAAAATATAGCTAATAATGTGCATCACGCGAGTGCAAAATAAATCAATTTTAAGAAAGGATTTGAAAGAATATTAGAAAAATGTCAAAATATTAATGGTTGATGCTAATAAGACATTGAACAAATGATATTATTGTTAATAGCCGGATTAATATTGACCTCTAATTCCTACGTTTTGACATCTAGACAAACAGAAGCGAACGAAGTCTTATAAGATGTGCATTAGATGATGGGCCTCTCTAAAGGCATGTTTGGCTCAGGACAGCCAGATCCGTCTAATATGTTATTCGATTATTATGAAAGCGGTTTTAAATGTCGTTGTTTACGAAATCACCGTGACTCAAAAAATAAAGTTTTAAGAAAATAAAACAAAAACATGAAGAAGATTTGACCTTTAGACTGCACGACATCAATTATCGAGTACCTAAGATTGACATAAATAAATGGTTTGAAAAGAAAAAAAAAGGTGAAGGCTTTGGGTTAATTGTGAACAAAGGACTCAAAATCATATTAGACATGCTAATTGTAACACACGTAATTTTCGAATTGGAAATAGAACACCCGTAATTTATTATTTAGCGTTAGTTTAGATTTTTAGATAATATTTTAGCTTGATGGGTAGAAACCGTTTCATTTCCGTCCGTTAGAAGTCCATAATCGGACTCTACTTGAAAATACGAGTGGATCAACTCCCTTTGAGATTTGGGCCTGTTATTAATCATATTCCTAAAACCAACCCATCATACTCCGATCTCCCTCCTCAAAATCTCAGCACACTTTTCTCTCTCTCTAAACCCTACAAAACCTCCATTAAACCTCTCTTACTCCAAAAGCTTCAAACATCTATATCTCGTCCATTTCATAACCAAACTCCTTGATTTTTATACCAATATTTCCATCTCTTCACCCTCTATCTTTCTAGGTAAGAAAGACGTCATCTTTCCCATTTCTTCAAATCGCCTGTCTTTCTCTAAGGAGAGAAATTATCATCTTTTTGCATTATAAATGTTTAGTTGGAGACTTAGAAGACCCGTATAAAGACTATTTCCTTATTAAGGACGGGCTTGAGGAGTGGCCGAGCAAAAATGAAATGTTGACGGGTTACTCGATATCAACTTATTGTGTCTTCTATGTGTTCTAGAGTAGTATTTAATGATAATAAAGATAGTATCTTTGTTATTTTTGTCATGAAATTATGTATCTTGAATGTTGAATGAATTGTTGTGACTCAATTACTACAACGTATTGGATGTTGATAAATTGGTTGTTAACACATCTCCTTTGAAGTCAATTATATGTTAAAAGTCATTAGAATTTGTTTAAATACTCCCTTTTATAATTATGTTGGATGGTTTGTGACTCATATGCTATTTGGAATGTTGTTTGATGTCGGATTTGAGTCGATATTACAAATTGGTTGAGTTTCGTATACCTTAAAATGAGTTTAATGATGAGTTTGTGGTGAAGGTCTCCCAACCAGGGAATCGGTCGCCGGTGGTTGGGCCGGCTAGGAACCTCTTGTAAGTTGTTGATTTTTGAAGTATTAAGATCCATGTATGTTTGATGAAATTTTGAGAATGAACATGTGTCCTAGCTGGCTGACCGGCCGTCGGTGGGTTGACCGGCTGGGAGTCCCCTGATGCTTTGTTGAGATTTTTGCTTAAAGTCACCTTGGTGCCCATCCGGTGGGCCGGTCGCGGTCACCCACCCGATTGGGGACCCCATGTAGCTCATTTCTTCTTCTTTCTCACATGCTTTCATAAGTAACAGTTCTTATGATTTGTTTTTGTTATAATCTTATGAAATGATACAGAATATTTATGTATGGACTATAACAATCTCACATGGCTTCTTCACATGCTTAGGGACAGTTTTGGTTGTGTCACTAATTTGAGTCATATATGCCTTGAGTAGTCGGTTGAGTCATGTTTGATGGATGTTATGAAACTCTCATTTCTCGTTTGTACCCTTATACTCGTTAGACTTTATGTCGGAGAGATAGGGCTACATTCTATTATATGTTAGTGGGAATATGACGACGTTGCTGGGAGGTGAACGCTTAGCGTTGATCCACCCATACGTTAAATGTTGTATTCTTTGGAGGTGATGTCATTGCATGTAGCGTACTTGCTTGACTTTTATGTGACAACCTTTCCGTTGGTCGCCCTTGCCGGAATTGGTATACTCATTCTATTTCTGCCTCTTCCGTTAGCCGCCCTTGCCGGATTTATGTACTCGGGTTCCGTTCTGTCGACGGAAGCTTGGATATGGAATGTCATACCACATGTCAAATCGGGAAACGCCCATATCCTGAGAGTCTGGCAAGATTTAGACTAGGACTGTAATTTATCATCGTCGCCCTGCCGAGAGAATTAGAGTCTAGGGATGTCTTGTCTTGCAAAGTGCATATGCTAGTGCGTTTCATTTACCGTGAGAGTGTGTTTGCTTCATATGTTGGATGATCGTGATAATGTGATGGTTATCTATGTTTGATTGTTGAATGCCTTATATGGTTTTCTTTGTCTATTTCTAGTCTTTTCAATTCTATGGCCATCAATGGTGAGATATAAGCCGCTAGTAGCTATACAATTGCCAAGGCGCGTCTTTCCAAGTCTTGTCTACTTGATGATTATATCGTTGTTACTTCTCGCATGCTTATATCGTTACTATGAATTATTATCGTTGTAATTGACATGATATTGTATGATAATGTGCTTATATGCTTTAATTCTGTTTTTTTAAATGTGATATGGCTTAGAGAACCCCGAGTTACTCCCCACTGACCGTGGCATTCATGTTTCATGAATGAACAAATACAAGTCGGCGTTAATTTTTTAATGTTTGGGGAATACATGTATGAGCTAGCAGGCGTTGACTTTTCGACGTTTTACCTTTGCGCTTAGACTCTACTTTTATTATTGTTGCTTTACGGGACTAAGTTTTCCCCTTTTTAGTACTTTGACGTTTGTTCGTACTCGTACATTTGATACTCCGCGTATTTGTATTAAAAATTTTAAAACTCCTATATTTTTCGCATTGTTGGTGTATGTTTATTTTTCCGCTTACGCAGGGATGTCACAATGTTAGTATTATTAAAACAAGTATTATATTGTTGTATGAATTGTTGTTAAAAATTGTTGTTTATTTTATTGTTTAGATAAAAATGAAAAGATACGAACCCTAATGGCTATACGAAGATAGAGTACATAAGAAGAGACGTCCTAAAGTAGATTTATAAAGAAAACTTCTCACCTCTTTGGTGCCTCCAAATTCGCTACTACCTCAATATTGCTTGGATTGACGGACACCCCTTCCATCGAAATCACGTGACCTAAGAATGCTAACTTCTCCAACCAGAATTTACTAACCTCAAGCTCTATATATAGTACTAACCTCAAGTGCTCCTCATGCTCCTTCTTAGTCTTGAAATATATGATGATATCATCGATGAATACCACTCCAAGTAAGGACTGCAAACACGGTTTATCAGATCCATTAACATCATTGGTGCATAGGTCAACCCATAAGGCATCATTACGAACTAATAATGCTCATATTTCGTACGGAACGATGTCTTAGGAACTTTGCTCTACTTAATTCTCAACTGTTGGTACCCGGATCTCAAATCAATTTTTGAAAACAAATCTGCCCCTCTCAATTGGTCAATAGGTCGTTAGTTCTTGGCAACGGATACTTTTTTATAACAGTAACATGTTTTAGTTCTCGATTTTTGATACATAGTCTAATACTTCCATCTTTCTTCTTTACAAATAAAACTAGTGCACCCCAAGGAGACACACTCGGCCAAATATAGCCCTTATCCAACAACTCACTCAATTGCTTCTTAAGTTATTCTTACTCTTTCGGTCCCATATGGTAAGAGGCCTTAGAAATAGTTCTCGTTCTCGGTTTCAATTTGAAACTCAAGTCAACACCCCGCTTAGAAGGTAGTCTTTGTATCTCCTCTGAAGCACAACCACAACCTCACCCACAACTAGTATGTCCATAGCCTTCGACTCCTCAACCTAATCCTTCGTATAACACAAGAGGATAGGACACCTTTTCCTGAAACACGACTTCAAGGTAATAGGGGCATAATTTTGACCTTTAGTTTCACTAGAAATCGTCGATAGAAAATTCTCACCCCCTAAGGACTTTTCGAAGATACTATATTTTGGTGATAGTCAATGTTGGTTATATACCTACCCAACCAATCAATCCCCAAAATGACCTCAAACACATCCATAGGAAACTCTAATATTTAACACCAAACTCGACTCCCGCAACAAATATAGGTACATCTTTATACGATCTAGTACAAGACACAAACACACCCAACGGTCTCCAGATCATCCTCAATCAAGTCAAACACTCTAAAGTCAAACACTCTAAAGTCAAACACTATCCAACATCATAGGTTAAGTTCCACCTAGTTTCAACATTTAAACAAAGAGTGTGACTTTACTCAATTCACAAAACATTAAATTTCAGCAATCTAGCGAGGGAAAACCTGACCAATCTAACCGCATTACGAATTCTATATATTGAATCATTAGTCTCTTTCAAACCCTCCCTCACACTGAGGCTAAGTATATGAGCAACATATCTCATTTGTAAATACTTTCCATCTAAAATGGTACCATTCCATGAACTTAGTCTTCCCCTCAAGTATTTTACCCCTATATCATTTGCGCTAGCATTATCCAGCGTCACAGTAAGCATTTTAGTAGTAATCCCCACGCAATCAAGTAATTTTCAATTGATTTCCCAATTATCTCATCAGTGTGACCAAGAATAGGACAAAAGCTAATGATCTTTTTATGCAATTTTCAGTTTTCATCAATAAAGTGAGTAGTGAGACACATATAACCTAAATTTTGACATGAAGTTCAAGTGTCATTGGTCAAACATATGCGAGAAGACAACTTGTTAAAACAAGTTTTCAACTTGTTTTTTCCCTCCAAGTACATATTTTAAAACAACCCTTATCAATCGTCCAACAAGAAGGGGTCGTAAAGTGAAGACAAGCAATCGAGAAACAATCGAAAACTATCATGTTCAACATTCCTACATGATCACTCATCCATTATTATCATTTTACTTAAACCTGTCCTAGTATCATTTTCATTGAATTTCCACAATTCAAGTTTACCTCTCTTCTCTGCCAGGCTTTTAAGACTAGTGTTGCTCAAACTAATATCCCCACCAACCACACCAGTCAAGTCACTTTGCAAAGTGTAGATACCTCGTATCTGCACCTTCCGCCAAACACCCAGTGACGATTGGGCCGCATGTTTGTTACAGCGAAACGATGTATGACAGTTCATAAGTTCGTCGTCAAGTGATAGCACAAACAGTTTTGTCTACCACTTGGTCGTCATCTACGCTCCAATATGGTTGTTTTGACAGTCATTAGAGTCATTTTGGAGTCCGGGTCAAAAATCGCTTCATTTTCTGATAACCGTCTTTCAAAACCGAGTTTGAACACTCGAAAATATTCCAGATATTTTAATACTTCAAAACTTATCCTTTTTGGTAACATATATTCACATTTTATTGAAGAGTATTCAAAATCTAACGCAATTCCTAAAAAGAAACGCGGAAATCTTTTGTTTATGGTAGGAGACAACTCAGGAAGTAACGCAGCAGGTGCTTCGCCTCTTCCAAGAGTCGCAGTCCCTGCTGCGCCTCTTCCCCGGCTCTGTTTTCCTGACACCGGAATATTTTTTAGATTTCGTATTCCAAAACTCTTTGGATTTCTCCCTATATAAGAAGAGGTTCGTGCACACTTTCAAGGTACGCGAGTGTTCTGCCCCTTCTTTCTCTCTCTTTGCATTCTAGACCTTGCTCTAAGCTTATTGACAACTACGTGCTTAATCAATCGACCACGTAAGCTCAGATCCTTCTGGATACCTGTCTCGTTTTGCATTGACCTACCAATTTGACCAACTCAACCTAATTAATCAACTTTAATCAATCATATTCCTCTTTAAGGGCACTTTCATTACACCGAGTCGTGCTATCGCTAAAAGACAACTTAGTTAACTCGTTTCGTCAAACATGTAAGTCTGAGGGTGTGATAATCCCGTCTTGTATTATATCTTTTGTATTGTATAAATTATGTAAGATTTATGTCGGATACATGTTAAAACCGCTTTCAAACCTTTTTTTATTATTTGTTTTTCATAAATTACCTTTTAACATTACTTCATATTTATTTATCTAGTTCTCGACTTAGATCCCTAATAGTCGATATTAGTGGGTTTTTGTCGTCTTTAATTCGAGATCGTGTCTTAAAAGGTTAGATTCGTTCATATCTAGTCCTTAGATCCGTCTTTGATATAGTTTAGTATAGTTAAAATCTATTAAAACACTTCAATCCGACTTGTAGATCAATAATAAACCGTAAACATACAAACAAACACTAAATAATCGCGATTCTGGCTTCACAGCCATAACCCAGCTCAAGAACAGACGCAGGAAATGGTGCGCCCCTTCCGAAGACGCACCACCTGTTGCGCTTGTTCTGGGTTGTGTTCTGTCTCTGAACTTCCTGGTTTCCTCCGACGTAGTTTAATTCGTTAAATTAAATCGACTATTAATTGTATTATCGCTGTTAATCTGATTCATTTAGTTTTCTTAATTATTTCCTTTTCTTCAAATATTTCAAACATATTTCCGACATAGATCCCTCGAATCCGTTGTAATCTTTATTTTTTTTTTAATTTATTCTCTTGTAATCATTGTTATTTATTGCTTTTTTCATTCGTCAATTGAATCTAAACGTTACTTTGACCTAATTGATGGCTAAAATACATGTCAACCGACTAGTCTTAACTCACATGCTAGGATCAAAACTTGGATGTTGCATAGCATGCATATAACCGACAACACATCGATAACAGAAGAGTTTCTTTAACCATTAGTAGAGGCCGTTATCGAAGCGGGCAAGATTAGGTGTTCGATCAAAAGAGCTTCCTAATACGTACCCTCACCCCTTACTACAGATCTCCGTGAGCACCCGTGTTCATTGGCATCCACGAGAGTCATTCTAGACATATAATTAATGCTAAGGGTAACGAGGTCTTAGTGTTCATGTCATCGCTTTATGTCTTGACATGGCATGAAGTATTTTAACTGTTCCAACTTCCCACAAAAGTTGGTGGCGACTCCACAAACGTTTATTCAACACGACTCCACACCGCGCCTCCTCCTCGCCGAGGCACGTGATCGCGGGTCTCGTGTATCACACAAAGATAAAAGTCTATGTGTATAATAAATATTAGAAGGTATTGAGGATATCTACGAATGTGATTAATCATTGCACTAGTACCACTCTTAGATGCACCACTAATAGTATCCACATAGTGATGTCATTGAGACTTTTCCTCGCCTTCAATCATAATCTTAGTAAAATGTCCCTAAGCCCAAGAACGTTTACTGCATGCTTTATACTTATTCTTAGGTGGTGCTTCACTTGGAGAGTCGGTGAATGTGCTTGAGCTATGCCTTTTTGTACCTCTTCCCCTTGGTTCTTTAGCTTCAACATGGGTCTCAATCACCTCCTTAGTTGAGGGCAAATAATCATAACTTGAAATGTTAACACTAGTAGTACTTGAAGTTGTCATATAACCTTGCAAAAAGAATATTCAAAGCATCTGATGTCAGTTAATAATAGAGTTTGCAATAGCACTATATCAGTACTTCAATGAGGTCTAAATGAATAACTTCACCTTATTTAACTAAGTAGAAATTTGTGGCTTCAGGTCCTGCTCTTTGTCTCACAACTCAGCAGCCTGCTTATATTAAAAACATGGGATAAAAACGAGCATATAGAATTGTTCCTTCTATATACGGAAATGGCCATGCTTTAATTGCTACAACTTAAAAGAAATCAATTTGTCTTACAATCGTCCATATATAAAGCTCAACTCTTTTATGCTTTATAGCACAAAAATGACGCCAACTCTAATTGCTACAATCTCAAACATGCAGCCAACTACCAAGTACCTTGTTTTGGAAAATTTAAGCTTTGATTATTAAAACCTCAATGGAAACAATCACAAATTTACGAGTCTGGACACAACTATAATTGGATTGATATTAAGATACATATTGAGGATGTTTCCTCTCTCTTTAAGATGTCAATTAGCACAAAAGTTAGAGACGATTGTTTTGCATATTTTTATCAATAGGAAAATAAATGGAGAAAAATATCTCAAAACCCAAAACCACATTTCATAAAAAAAAAACACGAAACATTCACAGTTCACGCCAATAAAAATAACTTAAAACCATTAAAAAATGATAATAAACTAGAGGGAAATGAAAAAACAAAGTACGAAGAAAAAGGAACATAAGAAATACGAGCCCAATTAATGCGCCGTTGGCGACAATCTCACGTAGGAACGCGATGATCACCAGAGACTGTGGGGAGGAAGGAGAAGTGGTAGATGACGTAGGTGAGTGATAGAGAAGGAAAAGGCGGTGGAGATCTGGAGATTTGGTAAACAACAAAGAAAAAGGCGGAGAGAGGATAAGTGAGTGAATGAAGTAAAAGAGTGAAATTTCTTAGGGTTTTTTTGTATATATGAAAGAAAATGAAATATTAAGTCATTGAGAGATATAGGATGGTTTATGGATCGGATCTCGGATATGGCTCGGGTTTTCGGATATCTGACCCGAAAATATTCGCATATCTGATAACCAAAATTTTGAAAGTGAAATTTGTATCTGAACCGTTATCTGATATTTTCGGATATGGTTATCCGATCTGAAACGTTTATAGGTTCGGTTAACCATTATTTCGATCGGATTCATCGGTGAATGTTTTGCTCAGTCCGACTTAACACTGTAAGAAATATTGTAGATGTGTATGGTATTCCTATCAATAAGATGCAAAGTAAGATACAACATTTGGGCCACCAAATTACTTTCTTATGCTAGTAAAGCTCAACTGATAAATTCTTTAATTTTTGGTCTTGATTCCTTTTGGGATGCTAACGTCTCCAACCAAAGAATATGATTAAAATGATCAATAGACTATGTAATAACTTCTTGTGGAGTATTGAAGAAGGACAAAGATCACAAGAATTGGGCTAACATTTGCTCACTTTGGTCTAAATGAGAGTTCAATATCAAAGAGTTGTTGTCTTGGAATAAGGTTGTTTTAGCAAAATGGATATGGTTACTTTATCATAAACAAAGGGGATTGTGGTCCTCTTGGAACAAAGCCTATAAGAGCTTCCGCTACAATCGGGTTCCCCATATTTTCTCTATCCTTTTTTTATTCGTCCACCTCATTTTCCACTAACTTTTTCATTCACCCTCCCCATTTCATAAATATATTTACGCAATAATGGGTTCCCCAACAATAATATGTTTACCCACAATATTTTGGGACCCTCCCTAAAAGAGCACAAAAAGTGTTTTGCTTTTTTTTTTGGGACCTCCTCTAAAAATAGAGGAGACCCATATAAAGGGAAGGTGAGTGCATTGATGGGGTTCTCCATTAGAGCATCCGCAAAGGTGAATTTTTAGCTCCCCAAATGCACTCTCTCTCATCAAATGGGCAACCCCATTATTGCACCAACCTTCCCTTTTAATGAGGCTCCACTATTTTGAGGAAAGGTCCCAAAAAAAAAAAAGCAAGGCCAAATTGTGTTTCTTTTGGGAAGGTTCCCAAATTTTTGGGTGTGAGTTGAGGAACCCCATTGTTGTATAGATATAAATATAATTGGGGAGGGCAGATGAAAAAGTTAATGGAAAATGATGTGGACGAATAAGAACGAGAAATATAAAATATGGGGAGACTCACCTTTGCGGGTGCTCTTAGATGAAAGAGAATGGAAATGGAGAGGTAAATTATGTCCTTTGCGGATGCTCTAGCTATCCTACAAATTATCTTTGAAATGTCCAGATTAAATCACACCACCAGAAATTTTCAGAAGCATTATTTCAGATAAAGATGAGATTCTCATAAAGACAGGTTCTCAAACAAATATTGTGATTCATAGACTCATAATGGCAGTTTTAGCACTAGCAAGGCTTATCATTGCCTCAGAAATGTACAACCAGTTCTTCCTTATACTAAAGCAATTAAGCATGTGTACTACCTAGTCATGGATTCATAAAATCCTCTACTGTTCATGAGAAATTAACTATAGTTGATAATTTCAATATCAAAGGTTTTTATATGGTAAACATATGTACTGTGTCATGTGTAATGAAGGTGATGAGTTGATGACACATCAACATCTTAAGCTGTTCTTTTTCAGCAAAAGTTTGGAATGAAATTATGAAATGGCTAGACATAAAAGACATAGGGGGTGACTGCAAAATTTAATTGATTTGGAGCATTGAAAAGTCTGCATAACAAATTTTAAGCAAGATGAAATTTGTAGTTAGTGTCAGAATGTTTAACAAACCTAAAAAAGTTCAATATAATTAAAGGAAAATGATATATACAACCCACTGGGCTGTATTTAAGTGTCTAAAAGAGGAAATAAAAGCTTAAAACAAGCATTAGTGACATCAATATACGCGTAATTATATCATAAAATCAACTTTAATTCTACTTAAGGAAATATATTAAATTCTTAAGTACAACCCAGTGGGTTGTATTTATCATTACCCATAATTAAATAGTGCATAACCTTGATAGAGCTTAGTTGCTCGGTCCTATGGTTATTCATGTATGAGTTTCTTCTATCATTTCATTTTCCCAATGATGGATGATAAAAGGATTTTGAACACATAATACTTAATTATTTTATAAAATTTTGAAAGTAAACCATAAAGACTTAAATTTCGGTCCATCGATCTGACCCGAAATTAACTCGTCCACTTCTGGATCAAACCAAAAATCAAAACTTCAAATATAAGGACCGAGGATTAAACTTATACAAATCCAATCCGGATTCAAATCAGACCAAATAATCTAATTCGCTACATTTTTCCGATCCGAACCTAAACTTGATGAGCCCTAGATGGAGAACACAAATCCGAAGCCAAGTGAGATATTTTGGTGAGTGGTAAGAGTATAAATAAATGATCCCATACTTCACTTTCCATACTGTCTTTCATCTTAAACCCTAGCCGTTCTTAAACCCTCTTCAATTCTTCTCTCCAAAAATTCATTCTTCTTCTCAGGTTTACTTTCCGTTTCTCTTCCATTTTATCATCTTAATCACAATGATATGATTGTTATTTGTTTCAGTATATAATCTCTTTAATTGTTTCTGTTATTTGCTATATCTAAAAATTCCATCTTTTTGTTACTTCTTATTATATGTTCTTGTAGTTTTATGCAAGCTTTTTTGCTGTATCTTTTTAAGGGTTAGTTGATTTGATATATGTTCATGTTTCTGGGTAAATAGTCACTGTTTTTTTGTATGTTCTTTAGATTAGTTGTTAATTGATCTGGAATTTGTGAAACATTTAAAGTTTGAATTGATTGATATGGTTCTTTCAATTTTAGTTGGGTTTGCTATTGTTGTTTTGATGGCAATTATATGTTGATAAAATGTAATATTTGTGTGAATTATTGTATTGAAAATGTTATTTTGTATTTGGTATGAGTTGATATTCTCCTTTTGTGGTGATATTTGCTCATTTATTAATATTAGTTTGAGTGTAGTTGTTTGTGGTTAATTGTCTCATTCTGAATAACCTTTGTTGATACGCAAATTCTCATTTCAGACTCCATTTCCGTCTTAAGCCTTCAAACTGTCCATATTTGACCTTTTGATGGTCATATGCGTGACCATTTACATCTGATCATAAAATGGTTACATATGGCCCGTCTGAATGCTTCAGACGGAAATGAGACCTATTGGTGTTGATATAATGAGACACTATTTAATAACCCTTTTGGCAGCATATCATGTTTATGGTGAAATATGCAATTTACACACTGTTTTCTTCTAGTAATATGCAATATCCACACCGGTTTCTTCTCATCTATGTAAAACGCCTTCATTTTTAAAATTATTTCTGTTTGCATATTTACATGTTTGCACACTCCAAAATGCAAAAATGGGCATTATTGACAATTTCATATTGAAAACACAAATTGTTTGAAAAAACATTGTGGCTTAGCTTTCGCAAAGCGTGTGCCTACTTCTGGCGTCCAGTAGTTGATGTCATCTCATTTTGATGTTACTGTTGGTGCTTGACTGCTTGGTATTTATCTGAGGAGTTTGGTTGCACATTTCCATTTGTTTCTCACTTTCTCTAGTTATCCATTTTATTCTGTGTTTAATGTGTCTTAAATAAGACGGGGCAATATCAAAAGTGTTCTCTGTGCTGTTTGGATCCATGTTGCTGATTCAGTTTGATGTTTTCTTGTACAGATTGCCTAAAAAATGGCACTCTTCAACAAAGTTGGCAGCATTCTTAAACAAAGTATCTCTCAGAGTTCTGCTATTACTATGTTAAATTCTGCTCGATACATGTCCACTAAGCTATTTGTTGGAGGTATATGCTTAAGCTTTTAATATGTCTCTTTGAAAGCTCCCATTCAAAGTACTGCCTCGATGTTGGTTGATGGTAATTTTAGACTACTCTTTGAATTTTATCAGGTCTTTCATATGGCACTGACGACAACTCGCTAAGAGAAGCTTTTACTCAATTTGGTGATGTTGATGATGGTGAGTTATACATCCAATTAATATTAGATACGAGTATATTTGTCCATTCTTTTTAATTAATTCATTAGTTTTAACCATTACTTTCCATGATTTGGGAATTAAATCTTACCTAAGTCAGAGGTAAGTGACTGTCTTATTTTGTAGGAATTCAAAATCCTTTACAAAATGCGAGTTTTAGTTAATACTGTATAAGTCGTAGATATGAAATCTACCCAAATCATCAAATCACCAACTGAATTCGGTGGTAATCTAATTACTAGTTCCTCATTACTATTGACTTCATATCTGTCTACTAGCTCCTTCAAATTGGGTGGTAACCTAAATTACTGGACTCTTCAAAGGGTGAAAATGTCGAAAATTAAATTTGTTAAAACACTAAAACATGGCTAATGTAAAAAAAAATCATTAAGACCCCGGTTCTTGTGGTGAATTAACAAATTCTTGTATTTTACTGTCCTTCTTAACAGCTAAGGTTATAATGGATAGAGACACAGGAAGGTCACGTGGTTTTGGTTTCGTAAACTTCACAGAAACAGACGCTGCCAACAGTGCAGTGGAGAAGATGGACGGGCAGGTAACAAACAGTTGGTTATCTAGCTTATTTCTTAAGCAAACCTTGTACATTCTAAGCTAAATCATGTATGTAAATCACAGGATTTGCACGGACGCACCATTCGAGTTAGCATCGCTAATGAGAGGCCTGCTAGCCCTCGTGGTGGTGGGTATGGCGGCGGCGGCGGTGGGTACAGCAGCGGCGGTGGTGGGTTTGGAGGCGGTGGCGGTGGTGGCTACTAAAGCAATTCAGGCTATGATGGAGGAAATTGCGATTTCTAGTTAAATGTTTTTGAAGTGTCTTTTAGCTTAATGCTGGTAGGTATTTGGCACTTGAACCTAATTTAGTGAGTTTTCGGGTATTTGGATATTTTAAATTGCTTTCCTTTTCTGGTGTTTGGCTATCCTATTATTTTAGGTTACTCAACCTTTGATCCGAATCTTTACTTTTCCTTGATTTCTTTTGTTTCATTTACGACTATGCAACTAGTTTCCTTGAAGATCATGTCTGGTTAATATTGTGCGAGACTAATCCATGTAAGCGGTAGTCCATCTATATACCATTAGCCGTCTATAAACTGAATTGAACCACCCTGTTTATCATCAGACTGGTGCATTTCTGAATTTGTGTTGATATGCATGGGCAATGGTCAGCGTGTTTGGGTTTTGGCGTTGGTCACTTCCCGGTTATGTTAGTTTTTTGCTCCAAAGTATAGTATGTGATTGTAACTGAGGACATGCCTTTTGGACATCGAACAACTATGGGTAACTTGTGTTTCTATGGTTGTAATGTTTGTGAGACGGGTTGGATTGATGGTTGATATCGAAATCTATCCCAATTGCTACTTCCAAGAAAACTAAATCATGGTCGGGACTCTGGAGGGATGCATATCCGTTTTCTCTGCTCTACGGAATTACTTGTACGTCTAGTTGTCTACTATATTTCTCGAACTTATTAGGAGAAAATCAGCAGGTTTCGTATAATCCCTTCAACCAAGGGTTTTAAATAGTCACATCTATATATAATAATAAAAAGACAAACTAATCACCTATCTTAATGCCACATCAACATTTTAAATTATCTACATAACCCACCTCCACATAACTAAGTCATTTATTAATAAAAAACAACAATAAGGAAAAAATAATATTAGGGAAAAAAACACCACGTTACACATTTACATCATTCCCTCCCTAAAAAGACTTTTAGCATGTCACATTATTATTTTTTATTTTTATTTTTTATTTTATAATAAGTAAAGGTTTAAGCATTTTGTAGCATTAAGCATTAAATTTTGTCTTTTTAACTTTAAAATAAATTAAATTACTTAAACAACAATTAAACATAGAGTAACCCCTAAATTTTAGTTTAAGGATTTTATTGCTAAATTAAATAATCTCGCGAAAACAAATTAATCATATTATATCACTATAATTATTACTCCGTTTCTAAATGTTATCATCTCTTACTAGCGTAAGACCTGTGAAAAAATGTGCGGGCATAACATTTGATGGATCAAACAGTCAGATCAGAAGTATGGAGCCACGTAAGCTCGAATATCTAAATCTAAAAATATACAAAAGACGAAAAAATTTACGTTAGTAGTAATTGTACCGTATTCTACCTAATGAGCGAAAACAAAGTTTATATTACGTGCAATACATGTGTGGTATATAGATTTTTAATTTTTAATATATTATGTGTATAAAATTGATGCCTCATTAACATCATTATATTTTTCGTTAGAGAAAAAAAATCTTGGAACTGAAATTAATCAAGAAAATTGAATAACGCGTACTAATTTATTTAATGGAAATTTTTATATACCATAAGGCTAATGATCTAACAATGAAAATTTTCAAATTAGTCTTATCCTAAAACTAGAATAACAGTTTCAGTTTTGTATTATCCGAAGTATCACTCTCTAATAATATCAGTATAAAAGATTTAACAATTTATAGTTTTATGTCAATTTATATTATTTTAAATAAAACATTATAGTTCAAAGTTTAGCGAAACCAATATAATTTTAAAAACTTAATTTTGATAAAAAAAAAATATACTCCTTTCGTTTCGTTGAATTGTTATGTACTCCATTTTGCACTAAAAGCCTTTAACAAATGAATAATATACATCTAAAAATGAAAATTGATACTCCAATTACCGGTACGGAGGGAGTGATAATTTAATAAAATAAATTATCATTATTAGTTATTTATTTAAGTGAATGCATTTAATTGTCATTAACTTTCTTATTTAAGTATCGGCTCAATAGAAGAACCTCTTCTATATCGAAAAGAAAAGCTCGTTCGAGAATTGAGACTAACTGAATAAAATGAAAAGAGTGTAATTTATAGTACTAATAATATAAACACTTGAATATTTCCTATATTATCTATAAACACTATAGTACAACAATATCATCAAAATCCTTATTTGGTGTATGTGATGATGATCAAATTATTTGGTGTCGGTGGTTTCCATATTTACCCTTGTTTGGATTCCATAATACCCAACATACCACTTAACAAACTTCCTAAGCCCAGTAGCCAAATCTGTAGTGGGCTTATACCCAAAATCTTTATGGGCCAAAGTCACATTAGCATGTGTGTAAGGCACATCCCCATTTCTTGGCATTGTTATCACATGCTTCTTTGCCTTTACATTCAACAACCCTTCCAAAATAGTAACCAACCTTCCCACACCAACTGGGCTAGTATTACCCAAATTGTATACCCTTAATTGAGCCGGACCCCGTTTCTTCCCGCCACTCCCGGTACTCTTCTCGGCCGTATCCAACGCCCCGACACACCCCTTCACAATATCGTCAATATACGTGAAGTCACGGGCTACTTCTTTCCCATCATGGGCCTTGTAAATACTAATGGGCCTTCCTTGTAAAATATCTTTAGTAAAAAAGAAGTAAGCCATATCGGGCCTACCCCACGGCCCATAAACCGTAAAGAACCTCAGTCCAGTAAGTGAAAGCCCATAAATGTGGTTATAAGTATGGGCTATTTCTTCCCCAGCCTTTTTAGTAGCAGCATACAAACTAGCAGGCTGGTCGGTCCGATCATGCTCCGAAAAAGGGTTATCCTTGTTGAGCCCATAGACCGAGCTCGACGAAGCCCATACGATGGCCGGTTGTGGGTTAGCGGCCTTTGCTACCTCAAGAAGATTGACGAAGCCTGCGATGTTGGATGCGATGTATGATTGAGGGTTTTCCATGGCGTAACGGACCCCGGCTTGGGCAGCTAGGTGGAGAATATGTGTAAATGGTACAATGTCGAATAACTTGTTTAGCATTGGGGTGTCATTTAGATCCGCCTCCACTATAAAAATCTGATGTCTGTCATTAACAAAAACAATCACACATTAGTTACCAACGAAAATACGTAAACAAAAATTACTAGAAAGTTATATACTCCAAACAGTAGAAGACCTAAAAAGTATTCCGTATCATGATATGTGAAAATGACATGTTCTCTCGGACTCACGGTTTCATTTATTTGTTTACCAATTTTATAGGTGGTGAGATTTATTTTCCTTTAATTAAGGGTAAATAAATGAGTTCAATAGAATTAATATAAAATAAATAAAACAGTAAATTTTATTTTACGTTGATTCCATTTGTATTCGTAACAATATCTACTTCAACCTTGAAATTCATGAATTATATGTAAAGATTTAGGGAGTATAATATTAAGTTTGTTTCGGTTAATTTAATTGACGAAAACTAGTTGGTTTATACGAAAAATGACAAAAAGCTGTAACTAGTGTATGAGTTAATTAAAGAAATTAGAGAAATGATTACATGATTACTTAACTCGTGAGCACGTCTAATAAGGTAATAATTAAGAATCAAGATATATTCATATAATCAAATATAATGAAATTGGATGGTGATTGCGAAATATATATATATATCTCTGATATATTCTGATTTCTGAATCTTGCAGCTATATTAGTCAAGTGTATATTTCACTATTACAAATATTCTAAAAATTTGACTTGCTTGCATTTCAAATTGCATTATTACTCGTAAGATTCTAGATGTCTCTATCTTTTCGTTAAACAAAACTAGGAAAAATGCCACCCCATGCTTTTACAATAAATAAATGGACAGCAAGTCATCGAATTAAAGCATGAAAAATGAAGTCGTCTTGTATATCCAAAATGTATAATTACTGCTTTAGTTGCTTTTTCCGTTTCAATCATTTATCTACCTTGAGTTTCAATCATTTATCTACCTTTGATATCGTTTAATATTTTTTTCGACAACAAAGTACACTGAGTAGAATCCATGAATAATCTTCTACCGTTTAAAAAAATTGTGTGCATATATGTAAACTTATATCATTTGCTTACAATTAGTCTTGCTTATTACCGTACTGATGCATGCCAAACAAAAATGTCACATTACGGTAAAAAAAAGAAGTTACCTGGACAGTAAATTTTGTCTAGCCTTCTTAAGAGAAGGATCATAATAACCATTAAAATTATCCAACCCCAAAACACCATCACCTCGCTTCTTAAGCGCTAACGAACAATGAGTACCGACAAACCCCGCTGCACCGGTAACCAAGACCGAAAACCCATTAGGCCGACGTGCAGTAGCCGACAGTCGGACCTGCTTTTCCCAATTTGACCCGGACCAATGCAACGACGAGGATAAGAACCTTGCCGTACGAGGAGGGGTATTTTGGAAAATTCGAGTATCCCCTACGTCAAAATCAATATGGTAGTTGATGGCGAAGAGGAAGAGCAAGACGAAGGCGGTGAGGAGAGTGGCACGGAAGAGAAGTTTAGAGGAGGCAGCGAGGAGTTTAGTGTTGTTGACGCGGCGGAGGTAGGTGTTGTAGCGTTCTAGCTTAGTGGGTTTGATGGTGTCTTGGGTTGGTGATGGTAATGGCATGTTGGAGTTTAATTTGATGTGTTGGTTTTGTTAATGGTTTTTTTTGTAGGAACGAAGAGTGGAGTGATGGGGTGATAGATATAAAGGGAATGAATAAAAAAGGAAAGGAGAAGGATAAATGGTAGGAGCGAGGGCGGGTAAATTTTAATTTTAATACTACTACTCAAATTAGTTCAATGTGTATTTACGAACGGGGACTGTGTTTAGGCTCACAGCAAAATCGGTATAATCACTTTGAAAATTCATTTTTTTTGCAAAACCGGATTTTTTCTATTAACTGGTTTTTTTTAAAATATTAAAACCGAAAACCGGTTTATTTGCATTGATTTTCATCTTTCTAGGTAATAACCTTATTTCAGTTCAATTTCTTTATTGATTTGCTGAGTCACTTTATTACTTATTTCTGAAAACTTGAAAAAATGAAATGGGGATTTGGGATTTTGACCCATACCCGCCCCGCCCCGCCCCGCCCATTTCCAATTCTAATTCTATGAGTTTACCAAACATGATTTAGAAATTGAAATCCAAGTGATTTCCAAACAGATATTCCTTTAGAAAAGGAAAATTACAATTTCAATTCAAATTTCATCGGTTTCAAAGCCTCTTAGATCGGTCACAAAACCATAGCGTGCCCCTTCAACAAGGGCTCCATGGGTCGAGTGCCGCTAGGTCGAGGTGGTGCGCGAGTGGCGTTGTCCACATATATAACATTACGACATATTACATCCCTTCAACTCCAATCTACCACTTTCTATTGTGTACATTATTTATGAGTGAGCATCTAATTGCAATTTTCTCACAATAAATATGTGAAAGTATATTCATGCGTGATCTTGTTTGATTCGTCTTTACGAGTACATAAAATATCTAACTTTTCTAATTTTTGCAAATACGTAGCTGAAAAACGCCTTAACAAACGTAAAAAAGTAAAGTGTTAGAGTGGAGTTGAATGGAGGGAGTAGTTCGTCTCCTTTATAAAAGCAAGACAACATAGTGTATTGGTGTGTATTATATATATATATATATATATATATATATATATATATATATATATATATATACTACAATCACAAATCACAAAAGTAATATATAAATTTTCATTTTAAACGAGCATTATTGTCTTAAGCATAAGATGGGTAAAATATATACAAAATCACCCTACTTGTTGTCTAGATAATACTAAAATTTTTGTTATTATTAACCACCATGTGGTAATATTTGATCGTTTTAAGCTTAAGACAGTAATAAGACTTATTAGACCCCGTTTGGTAAACAACATATTGAGAGAAATTAATTAGTAGATTTCGACCTAATTAGCATATTGACCAATCAATCTACTATTTTCATGTGTTTGGTAATTAGTATATTGTATATTGATTGGAATCTACTGTTTTTGAATATGCTGGTAATAGCAGCATATTGCATTAGTACATTCAAATTAGACATGAAATCATTCTAATTATCCTATAATCTGCTTAATTCTGAAGCACCCTTTCTTAATTCTGCTACTTTAATTTGATAGTCAAACTTGCTACTAAAATATGCTAACAGTATTTGCTATTATGAATATGCTTATGTCGTTTGCGAAATAGGAGCTTACTAAAAGTAATAAAAGCCAAAAGCAATGGTAATAGTTGAATTCATATGTTTTAATGGGAGTTGAAATGTTGAATATAGAGAGGAGAAAACAATACACTAGTATCTCGTGTTTTTTAATTTTAATCTCAGTATGGTTAATTGGGGGTGAGCTCTTTTCCGTATGAAACTGGCCACAAAGTCAATAAAATCCACAAAGACTACAAACACGTTTTGACGGGGGTGGTAACTGCATTTATAGGAGTGGATCGAAGGTGGGGTAGTAGGGACAAGGGGTGCTTGCCACCGCTCGCTCGCGTATGAAAATTTGAAATTTTTAGTTAAAATTTTCGGAATTTCTTTAAGGTTAACCTATATTATACAGATTAATGCCTATTTATCTAAAAGAGGCTTATATATGAATTAACTCATTTGCATAAGATATTGAACTTCCACTTACTTCCTTAATCACTATATAGTCTATTAAAATAAGAAACTTAGCTTATCATGGTGAGCTTGAGTGTGTATCATTCGAGTGAATTAACAATAAAATTAATTTATTAGGTTTAGAGAGAGGTTCGGAATATATATGAGGTTATGAAACGAAAGTATCGATGTACGGATTATGTTTTAAGGAATGGTAAATCGGTTAGTTTATAAAAATAAGTCTAATTCCGGAAAACAATCATTTATCTGTATGAAAACATGTTTTAAAAGTCAGTTATTTAGAAAGAATATTATGAAAATAGGAGTTATTTAAGTTGAAAAAACTTAATTATATAAGGGTGTTATCTGTAATTTACTCTAAATCTAATTAAATTTAATTCAATTTCAGTTTAAACAATTAAAGTTCAAAAGTACATGAACCTAACTGAGTGGATAGAGTTTAAAAATAGAACTTAAAGATCATGAAACTTAAAGAAAAATTTAGAATGGTTATCATGGGAAACCAAAATGTATTGTTATTTAAAACCTATCTTAGAAAAACTAATCTCTTAAGTGGACATTTTTTTAGACTCTAAATAAAACTAATTTACGAGTTAACTCATTTTAAACTATTTTCTCCCAATGGATCTACATCATTACTTTTATTTTTTGTTTCTCTACTTTTGTTGTAAATCGATCGCTAGACCTGACAAACAGATCGGGTTGTGTCATATTTGTGTTGGCGTCACATGTAAACGAGCATGTAACCCTTCAACACAAATTCCACTCAATTAAATTTTGTGTCGTGTACTCGTGTTCGTGTGGACTCACTTACATAAATGGGTCATTAAACATCAATTGAACCCCGTTAATTTCGTGTCGGGTTTATATCGTGTTTTCATATCATGTCATTGTTTTCCGGTTCTATAAATCGCTAATTGAACTGGCTATTTTACATTCTTACCCTTATGAGTATTACTCCAACAACCAGTTGTTAATGTTTGTTGGGATAAAAATCTAATGGGTGAAATTGCTACTCTAAGCAGCGTTTCAACTTAATTCAGTACCTAATAAGTAACGATTATCCTATGAATATATCATTAAAAGAAACATTTGTTTCATATCCGATGAAGAGCTAAATCGCTACTTCAAGTAGTAATGTTGCCTCTAATAATCTTATTATTGTCACATATAAAGGCCCTCACAAATCTTGTGTTGTTCAAAAACTATTTTGGGAGGTTATTAGTAATCCTATAAAACCTCTTGCACAAGTCGAATCGGGAGTGAGAGTGAAATTACTAGTTGAAGTAGCGACTTACCCCTCTTTAATTACTGGTTGAAGTAGCTAACATAGATAAACCGTTACTTGAAAAATGATTTAGGCATAATCCCCCTTTTGAATTAAGTTCTCAGCAACCAGTAGCTAATAGTTGTGCGCGTTGTAACCAACATGGGTAAATCGCTACTTTAAGTAGCGCTTTATATACGAAGTATGTTAGTTACAACACTTTTCATACGTACTGGTTGCTATGAGCTTAATATAAGGGGACAAGTCGCCCCTTAAAGTAGTGAGTATGTAAGGTTGAAATTGCTACTTTATGTAGCAATTTACTTAAAATCTGGGATAAAGTGTTGATGTAAATCCATTAAAAAAAAAGTTTAAAAAGTATTCTAAAGCGTAAATTAATTTGATTTTAAGCCTTACTCTAGAAAAACAATTTCTCAACAAGTGTCGAAAACATTCATTAAGGAAGATAGATGGGGCGTTTCACCAAAGATGTGACCATTCCCAAAATGTTTAGGTCACTAGTTTAAAAGCTGACACTTATTTTCTTGTTCTCCTCTTAACATTGGTAAATAAGTGGATATGGAAGTATTGTTAGGCCTTGTGAAGATAGATGGATTTTTAAGGTGTCTCATTTATATGTTTAAGTGTTTAACTTTTTATATTAAGATAGTTTTGTATAGTTAAAATTCTATAAATTAATAATGTTGGGACCGGAGAAATTTATTAATTTAGAGAGTTATTAATTTATCGATGAATTAATAATTATTAATTTAAAGAGTTCTTCACAACTTTATGATAGAATACAAAAATACAACGCCCGAGCTATTGGATGTAATAAGAAAAGTTAGAGATAAGCTCCAAATAGACTTGAACTTTAAAGAAAAACAGACAATTATTGAATCATATTTCAATAAAGTGTAATATATTTTTTTCAATTTATATGAATTATTAATTTATAATTTCCTTAGAACCGAAATTTATAAAGGGATCTCCCAAAAAATTATTATCTTATTATTTTATCAAGTTTTTGAATTTTTTACATTGGCCCAAATCGGGATCAGACAAATTTATTATTTTAGAGAGTTTATTAATTTACCGAGTATTAATTTAAAGAATTTCTACGGTATAAGTAACTTGATCATCCAATTGCAATATTGTCCACCTGTCATCAATTAATTTCGATTATAAATTGTCTCATTCCCTCTCTTTGATCTTATTGCCAAATATAAAGGTAAATAAATGATGGATACGGGTGACTACGTAGTAGGGAGTAAAAGACATGGAGTGTACCGACGCATATCTAAGTAGATCCGACGGATTCCGATAAGATTAAGATCAATGAGGTTTCCATGGTCAATAAAATAGAATAGAAACCATAAAGTAGAGTATGAAGTATGATCTAGTTGACCCATTTATGAGGACTATTAGTTATTTAGTGAAATTATGGAGTAAGGAATAAAGGCAATTGAAAAACAGTAAAAAGAAAGGGGTCGACAAAAGGAGAAGATAATTGGCAGATGATTAGAAGAAATGGTTGCGTCGGTGCAACCAAGTATTTGAGGGCATACTGATACATGGTAACATGCATAGGCATAAAGTGGAAGCTTGAGTTTAATAATCAACAATTAATAAACCTACTTACTAGTTACTAATATATAGTACTAAGTATTAGTCTAGTGGCTGTGGTTACCAGATGTTACTATCACTAACTTGGTTTCGGGTTTGATTCATGTTTTTTCCAAACCCCATTCATTCTTCATTCTTCAACCATGACTCTGTCGGCAAATTCATATCCCCCACCTTTTTGTCATTATTCTCACAATCGCTATAATACGCTTCGACGGACACTATCTCTCTTAAGTTTAGACGGATCAAATACTTACCGAATTACCTTACTTGTTGCCTAAATAAAGCCAAAAGTTTTGTCTTAACACCACTTGTTAGTATTTAACCCGTCTTAATCAAGACTTACTGCTCAATTTACAAAACTTATCTAATCAAATATATATATATCATATCATTGTCAGTACCATGTCAACTAAAAATCCATGTCTATAAGCTTTTATATTCTATGTGAAAGGGTATGTAAAACATTACTCATGTCCTCATCAGTTATATGTGAAAGGGTATTTTATTTCTTTTGTTTAATTCAAAACTCAAAACTCAAAAATAAATTCAATTTCAACAGTTTGACTCCAAAAAGAAAATTATTTTCTAAGTCTTATGCACCCATTTTTAGCTTTACTTACGGCAATTGGCAAGTGGGTGTATCGACATGGACGACTACTTCCTCTCCAAACAAGAAAATATACTAACTACTTACTAAATTGTAAATTGTAATCATTAGTACTTTTATTATGTTAAAATGTCTCTAAGTGTGAAATAGATTTAAAGATGTACCCCTAACACTAATATACTCCTCATTATTAACCAAATATAATTGTCTTATATATGCTCTTCTCACGCTTCCAACTCTCTTAAGATAAAAAATACTACTTAAGTAAATTCTAAAGTTATTGTTAATCCTAGCAAAGTGAAGCTAAGATCATAAATTATTGTTTAAGACAACAATATTCATCTTAAATTTAAAACGAGTCAAATAAAATAGATAAGACAAAAACAGACAAATTGTTTAAAGATTTTATGTAAGTAGAATGTTATTTAGCCCATTCTAATCTTAACTTTAGGGCCACCATAATACCGGAGTCATTTCCTTTAATGCCACGAAAGATGTGAGTGAGTATTTAGTTACCTGTACATTTGCATGAAAGACAGTTGGTGGCACTATCAATTGTTACCGTGCCATTATCAAGTGCCTAACTTTTTATACGGAGTATTTCCATTTAAAAGTCGGAATGCAATAAAGATAACCGACATGAAAGCAACAGGTCCACACATCCCAATCATGAGACTAATCATATGGAGTAGACAGTACGACGATTCATTGCCTTCCTTGTCTTAGGCGTTACTACCTTAGCCATGGACCTAAGGCTAAGACTAGCAAACTTGAGCCTACTGGCCCATCATCCTCCACTCCTGTTACGAGTTTAATAAGTCTTGCTTAATACAGACACTATTCGTTTTAAGCTTAATATGAGTCAAATACTACAACATGATGGTAATAAAGACAAACTTTACGTATTTTCTAGACAATAAATGGAATTAATTTAGTATGTAGACTCGTAAACTTAAGACAGATATTATCCGTCATAATAATAATTTGTGTTATCTACTCTTTCAGTATGAGTAAATGCTCCACAAATAGGTACTTGCATACTTTGCATTAACTCAGTTAAATGAATGCACAACCAATAAATGCAAATATGCAATACCCGTCGTAACAAACCTAAATATAAATACTCCGTCCATCATTCTTTATATATGTCATTTTAGATGAATGAGATAAAGACATTTTGCATTTTCCTATGTACTATTTCTCTTATTGCAACTGTAGATTAATTATGACTCAATGACATCCGAATATACGATGCAAACCTCGTGATTGAAACATTTTTAACTTTTTGAAGCTCTAAATCATGTAGAGTAGATACTACTGTCATACTGTTATAATCATCCTTAAACCATTTTCCTAATATGCGTGTAATTTACTAGAACCACATAAAAATTAATGGAGAGTGCTAATGTGAAAATGAAATATCATCACCAGATTCACCACATAAAACCCTCCAAGTGCTGAGTTTCATTACCATTCTCTTATATGCATTTCTAGCTCAAAAATTCTCATTTAAGACGGATATTAATCTTAAACTTAAGACGGATCAAATATATACCAAATCATCTCCCTTGTTGCTGAGAGAATATCAAAAAGCTAAATTTCCAGTGTTACTGAAAAGGAAAATTAGAATGCTATTCCCCAACATAAGTACATAGCTTTTAATGGAGTAAAACCATAGAGCTAGTGAGCTAAATGCTAAATGCTAAATGCTAAATGCTAAATGCAGAAAAGTAGAATTTTCACAGAAATATAGGAATCTTCTTTGTGATCATTGGATTGGCATATTTTGTTGGCATTCATAGATCATATCTGTCAGTATTTAACAGCCCACAGATTAAAAGGAAATTCCTTGTCCTTTATCACATGGGATGCAACCCCACCCAATAGTCCAATACACTCACCATCTAGGACAGATTTATATATCTGTAAGTATCATTAAGGACGGATCGACCCGTCTTAAGTTTAAGATGTGTCAAATCCCCCTCACAAAGGGCAAGTGGGGGGCTCCATTTGCCACCCACTTGCACTTTGTGGGGGGGATTTAAGTCGTCTTAAACTTAAAACGAATCGATCCGTCATTAAAGAGAATTTGTGTTTATATATAATACATTTATATGAGATAAGACATCACCAAATACACCATGCTCCACCTATATCTACACCCAATGCAAGTGGTATCAACTGTGCCAACTCTTCTAGTCACATTTCTCACAAAAAGAGACTTTGGGTAAGATATCTTATCAAATTGGAAGGACCATTCACTAGATCGTACATGTATTACTAATCACATAGCCACATATGTACAAACTACAAAGTACTTCTATGTCTACTACCATACTAGATTACTAGGAGTACTTCCGAGCTAGGTAGCACCAAAACGGACACGGACACGGACACGACACAGACACGTGATACGGCATCTCGTGAAATTTAGGACACGGGACACGGCAATTAAATTTAATAAAATATATATTTTATAGTTATAAATAACATACAATTTTATTTTTGTATTAGTATTTGATATTAAATGTAAATAATTGAGTGCAAAACTTGACTTTAACACTAATTTATTCTCATTTCCCACCCAAACTTATCTTCTAATCAATTTTCTTACCCAAACTCATCTTCTAATCAACCTCTTCTAGTCTTTCAATCTCACATTCCTCGTTTATAAGTGTCCGTGTGTCCGACACGGTGTCCGACACGGGACGGCTGGTTAGGAGAAGTGTCCGTGCTACCTAGCTTCCGAGTGTTCTTCATTTAGTCTCTCCCTTAAGACGAATGTATCTGTCTTAATATTATAAAGGGTCAAATATCATCTCATTTGTTTATATATGACAAACTGTTGCTTTTCCTTATGCATTCTGCTTTTGTTCTATTCATACTACTTGTCTTGTCTTAAGCTTAAGACAGATATGCCCGTCATAAATAAGAATTTTTTGAAAATGCTCAATTGACTTTCTACACAAGTATTGAAATCGTGAATTGGACTATGGAAGTGGGTCGTGCCGTGTCGTGTCATGTCGTGCCGGCCCACCGTGCCTGGAGAAGAAAATGGCTCGGCCTAGACCCATGAAGGTGGGCTTCGTGCCGTGTCGTGCAGGAAAATAAAAATGGCGGCCCAGGCACGGCCCATGCGTGTCGTGTCGTGCTTGAGCGTGCCTTAAATATTCCTCCACTTTAACCCAATTTCTTTGTACTTTGAGCGTGTCCAAGCGTCTCGTGTCGCGTTAGGCCGTGCCTAGGCACAGTTCTTTTTCTCAAACTTCGGCCAAGGCACGGCCCATGGCGTGCCGTGTCGTGCTCGGCCGTGCCAATTCCGTGTCCTGCTAAAATGGGCAGTGGCTGCGTGCCGGCGCAACGGTCGGGGCATACCCACTTCCATCTTTACACTGAGCATTGAATTTCACCAATAAAGTAAGATGATTTTCCCTGATAAAAATGTACTCATAATGGGATCGGGAAAATCATAGTAAACTGGCCAAAATCGAAATATATGGACATTTCCTAATAATCAGAAATACTAGCTTCTATATACTTCTGTGTTCCTTTAAAATTCCTCGAAGTCACTTGGCTGTTTACATTTCCTTTGAGGCCTTTTCATCAGGTTGTTTACAAATCTATCCAGGGATAGCTTTTATATACTTCCTTCATGGCAAAATAATTACAGAGTATCATATTTCCTAAGAGCTAATGTTTGAACCTTGGACACGGATGTAAGAGACTGACTTCGAGTATCATATTTCTTAAGAGCTAATGTTTGAACCTTGGACACGGATGTAAGAGACTGACTTCGAGTATCATATTTCCTAAGAGATAATATTTGAACCTTGGACACGGATGTAAGACTGACTTCCAGACATTAGCCTACAGGTTGCTTGGTAAAAAATTCGGACATTGGTAAGATACCAGGATACATTCTCTCTCAAACACATCTTTTTTTGGGCTTGCATCATCATAATTTAGACTAGACCTGAAATAGGTAGAGATCTACAAGAGCAACAAAGATCTCCTTGACGAGTATATACACTAATGCAATCACAAAAAGGGGGGATATTAAACAAATTAAATATACCGTCTACCCGTCAATCTAAATGCTCAAGAATTGCATCCAATATGTCTAAATCAGTCGAAGTACCAGAATTTCTTAATGACCCAAAGTAAAAAGATTAATATTTGCCAGAGTACCAAAATTACCAACATGGCACATTCCATTTCAGAGAAGATTATATACATCTAATACATGGAGTGATCAAGCAAGATGACTAAATAGGTGCATGTACTGAAATATAAATGTTACAGCAAACAACAAATTGACTACTTTAATTCAGATAAGCTCAGTTTCATTAATTAACCAGAGTAAGTATAGAATTTCCGAAACCCATACCTGCTCAGCAAAAACTTGAGTAAGGGCACTTATATGAGCTTCAAGCCTTCAACCCCTGAAAGTATTTAAGGTCTTCCGAATGGATGCATGTATAAATCAGCATTTGTAATTAAGATCAGAATCAATAATTAGTTTTCATTCTGAACCTCAGGTAGATCCGGGAAACTCTTCAGTACCTACACGTGAAAACAGTACAGAACATAAGGGTTGTCCAGAGCATGATAATAAATATGGGACATGACACATCCCAACCGAGCATAAAAGTTTTGAAATTTACGGGCCTAGACCTGGGAAAATGACCTCAGACAATTGACCCAACCCGTAGCCACTGGCAGGAACAGCAGCAACCGACATAACCACAAGCCGTAATAAAGGCGTGGTTATGGCAATACATTTTTAGGCGTTACCGGCCACATTTGTAACTCAATGGCCGAGATCACATATTCAGTGTAAGAATGGAGCCATGGAGGCGAAGACAATGGATTACAAGGTACCTCGTACAAATACCATGAAGCAAATGCATCAGTTGCAGCGTATTGCAATTGCGGCTTTGAAAGAGGTTCAGCTTCCCAGTTTCCAAGTCTAATATTCTTGGTTTTTAAAAGCTACAGAAGTTCAACACAAATGCTTTTAGAGATATACTTCACTATCACAAAATATGTAACATTGCTAAGTAATCAAACATAACAATTGTCATCACGGCACAAAGAATAAAACTCTAGAGCATTTGAGTCGCTGCACAAAGAAGAGATGAAGAGCCATAAGACAGCCTACTTTCCATAAAGACAGACACGACTAGGATGTATCAATCCCTTTCTTTTAAGCTTCAATAAAACGAAATTGAAGGGATTTTTATTTTGAGTATTAGTAGGCATTAGCCTTTAGTACGTAATCACTTGTTTAGGTGAAGAGGTTCGGTAGGAAAGAAAGATGGTAAATTCAATGATTTGGTCAGCAAATTGAGCTGGATGGAAACGGAGGGATTCATTTTCCTTTCTCCACACCAAAACAAAATTCATTCAACATATGAAAGAAATGAAACGAAAGCATCATAGCACCATTCACCCTCCCCTCACCCTCCTTCGCTTTGTAATGCCAAACCAGACAAAAATGTGGATGATCAACTGATCACAGAATGAAATATGTGCAAATGAATCAATAACGGAGGTAAGATATCAAGACAGGGAAAGTTGCATCAAGAGAAGGTAAACAAACAACAAAAACATCAGCATTGCTTTGTATGGTCAACATTGCTCCATTGCCTCAACAGCTACTGCGTTTGGCAGGGTTAGGCCATCATTTGATATACGCCATTTTTCCCAGAGTTGAAAACACAAATAAGTTGTTTTGGAATGACCATGAGATAATCGTGCACGTTTACGACACAATTAAGTTTACAATGGCATTACTATACTGCCTCAGCTTCTTAAGTCAATGGTGCTCTACAAGATATACTCCCTTTGTCTCAATCATTTGTTTACCCATCACAAAGAATAAAAAAGGTAAGCAAATGAACAAGACGAAGGTAGTACAACTTTAGGTTTTGTTTGAAGACACAAATATTTTATTTCTAGATTACCATGGGAAAACTGTCTCATCGAGATTGCATCATCCGCACACTACTTTACAATAGAATAAGCACAGCCATTTTAGTACGTCATTTTGCATCATATTCCAAAGCCAAATAATATTAAATATTTAGCTTCAATATGAAATAAAAATCAAAAGAATTATGGACATTTAAAATTTAAAAAGAACAAAAACAGCCAGACATCATCAGGAAGAAAATAGCCAATAATATGTAAAAGCAGAAGGTAACCAATCAAGTACTTGTTTGCAAGTGAGCGTTTCAACCAATGAATAAAGAGACCACTGCTTGGGAGCTATACCGAGCTTCTGATTAGCCATGGCGGATAGGTCTTGTACCGCTTTAATTGACACGTTATAATCATGGAATAACTTAACAGCATCGTTGTCAATACCAACTCCTACCTGAATATATTACTATATCAATCAACTATTCAAGTCTAAGTATTAAATAGAAGGTTCACAGGACAAACTGATTTAATAACTCGGCATAAACATAGTGATGTTTAAGCCCAAAACCTTAATAGATGAAGAATCCTCAAGGAGAGATTGCAGGCTGTGAGGAATTCCAGAATGAAAAATGTGTAATACATAGCAATGAGTCATATCGCCACATATTTGCATCACCGCAGCTATTCCCTGTGGAATGCCTGTAAAGCAGAGATTCAGTAAACAGATACAAAGGATCCAAGTATATTGTCCTCGTTTTTTTCTAGTCAACCAAAACAATTGCCCCCTTTCCATATCTAATAGAAAGAACGGAACTTCTTACGCTATCCTAGTTGATTAACATAATGGCAAGGGTGATGTGGTAACTGTAGATGTAGCATCCTAAAGTCAAGGGGTAATAATGATATTTAATCACAAAATCTAAAAACGTTCTCTAGTCAAATGGGGAATATTCCAAATATGTAATGTGATGGGAGGGAGTCTAGCTTTACGCAAATTGGAAAGGCGCCTCGATCAAACTCAAGCATGTGTAGTGGCACTTCTCGTGCAAGGTAAGGAGAAGCCAGTCCATGACAAGCCCAAATGGAAGAAATTACACACGCTGCTTCCAAGGGGATGGCGTGATGCCACACATAACACGACAAAAGTTCCAAGCAGATCTAACTGTGGTTTCAAGCTATGTTACTCTGACACATCCCTTGGGTTCCGTGTTCTCGAATACTTTTACAGACACGAATGAAACTTTATTTAGACCAAAAAAATGAAAATATCTCACACAATTAACCATATCCAACACTTTAATACCATATCATGTCTGATACTTGCAGTGGAGCATGATTAACATAGATTTCAAGACAACAAATGCATGGAAGTCAGACAAGGGAGTGGTCAATTCACAGAGATTGACATTCAACTTCATGTAAGATTTAAAATGAAAAATTAAAATAAAAATAAAAAAAGCGCCTCAAAATTTTACTAGAAGCATTACTAGGTCAAAGAAATAGGCTAACAAAAGATATAGGATGACAATGTCAAGTTTAGTAAGACTGAAACTTCTAAAAATCAGAAATCAGCTAGAGCCCCCAAAGCCAAATGCAGAGATGCTGCAATGATATGATCCAGGGACCAGGATCCAGGACGACATGTCGACATCCTAACAAGTAGTTTCCTGCAAAGCTGATAAAGATATGCAAGCTAAGCATAATGTGTTTAACAGAATCTCTGTTCCATAGTCGTAAAAAATGTAAAGCAAGATTTGAGAAAGGGACACAGCTCCCACGTGTCGATTTTATTGGACATTGTCATAAAGATAGAAAGGGTAATGCCATAAGAGCCTTGTAGTGTTTCTGCGTATCTAAAGCACAATCCAGAGTCAACATATATTTTCTCATACCACACTTGAATCATATATATCAAATTTCAAATGACAGTTTATGAAATTCTTTTTGACAAGTAGAGCAGACAAGTGACAACCATACAAAGAAGGAAACTTGAAAACTTAATCTCCCATGAAAAAAAAAATCTTATCTGCAAAGAAAAGAAAATTCAAGCGCCAGTGAGTGTGAAGCACTTGACTCCAGTTTTGCTTTGTGGACTCCAACCACCTCTTCTATCCTTTTACGTAGTTGGGTATATTTCAGTAATTATCCTTTCCCAAGACTAAATAGTCGCCCAAAAAAATCCCAATATTGACCATTACACTAATCCGCAAGGCAAATTATTGAGCGCAGCCACGTTCTAAGTCCTAAAACCCATAACGGCAAACAAAGATATAAAAAAAAACCTGAACTACCCCAGGCTAGTTCATAAACATTTGACAGCTGCAGCAATCTGATACATCCATCGACAGAAAATAGAAGAGCTAGTTATACACACTGTTAAACAACAGTTATTCACTTATACCACCATTCGCCTTACTTTCAACCTCGTCAATAAATGGAAAATACATTCCGTATGTAGTTAGACAAATTCCTCTACTTTCACCAACGTCTAAAGATTTGAGTAAATCATATAAGAGTAAAAAGGAGAGTGGCACATCAAAGTCAATTCCCATGGTCCTTTTCAGGTTTAACAAGATCAAAAAATGTATAAGCATTGTCGACTCCAAGGTATCGTCTCCCTCTACATGAGTTTGTAACCTTACCTTTTAAACTTGAAATGCAAACGTTTAGGCCACCAAACATGTTTACAAAAATAATTCAGTTAGGTGATCCCATTCTAACTGTCCATACAACTACACATCTATCTACAAACACTAAACCAAAAACAAGGGGCTTTAGACTGTTTTTAGCCATAGAGCAAGCTTTAGCTTTCATAATTCTTCTTATGTCCCGGTCATTTGTTTACCTTTACTTTTGGCACAAAGACTAATGAAAGAGTAGGAGACTATTTGTGGTTCTATTTAATGGATGACAAGTGGACAATAATTCCATTGATAGATCAAAGTGCTCATAGAAACCTTCCTAGGATAGAAAGGTAAACAAATGAATGAGACACCCTAAAATGAAAATGGTAAACAAATGACCGGAATGGACGGAATATAAATATTTATATAAATCATAGAAGTCAAGTTTCGGTAAAATGCTTGGAAAGAGAAATATATTGATTCACAAGTTTCATAAAAGTACGTCAGCTTGCTAATGATATAAATATAAATGATATGACTTCAAAGTTCAAAACTTCAAACCCTAGTTGATAGTATATCAAAGAAGTAGAATGGTACAAAGCATTTTGAACCACAAACATAAAAATGCAAATATTCATATGCTATCATTTTAAATAAGTTTGGAGAGTTAGCCAATATAATATGAAACAACAAGATATCATCATACACATGCAAATGAACCAAATTTAATTACAAGACAACAATTTGATGGGTTAGCGGATGCTATATGGAGGCGATATAATTTGTACGCTAACCTTGATCAAAGCTAGGTTTCCACTCAAGATCAAGGCCAAGGATGGCTCGGCCTAGTTCACGTTTCTTGGCCTCTAGTAACTTCAAAATTTGCAATGTAGCTTCCTCTACCTCCTCAATTGTTCGACAATATACAATGCGACCCCCAAAGTTCATTGGAGGATATTTCAACGTCGCATCGGCTGGCATAAACGTGAGAATGAAAAAGTTAAACGATTCATTGAACATATATATATATATATATATATATAGTACTCATAAGACTTGATTTTTATGTAATCATCGTCTTTGTCATTTCATTTACTTTATTTTCCATCTATTTATTCATTTTTATATTTCAAACAAATCAAAGGTAAACAAATGTACAATCCCTTTGCGACGATTAGTGAGGGCATTCTTTTCTAATCAAAGGGAAACAAATGATTAAGACGGAGATGAGAGGGTGTGGTATATTATTTGTTGAAATGCACAAATATTAATAATAAAAAAAAAGTATAGTAACAAATGATTGTCTTATATACACAAGTGGTATGACACTTGACACGTCTTTATCTTAGACGGTTAGTGTCGTCTTAAGGAAGACTTACTAAAGAAGGAAGGAGTATTAAATTTAGAGAGTGTCGACTTACGAAAAGGGAATTTGGTGCGGCAAGGTGTAAGCGCAAAAGAAGGCAGGCTCGGAGACGAACTCAATTCAACATTTGAAGAAGCAAATGAATCGGGCAACCTGCGGCGGGTTTTGGGTCGGGCAATTTCATCATCGGAACAAGTTCTTTGACGAAACGACGACGTATTAGCGGTAGATGTAGCAGCTTCAAAAGCAGCATCGATTGCTTCAAGTTCTTCGTTAGTAAAGGGTTTATCCCAATCATCATCAATTACCTTTGATGTACCTGAATTATGAGTATTTTCTCCAGGGTTCTTCATTGCGGTTGAGATTGTTGAAAATGATTTAAGATTCTGGGTTTCAATTGGGGAATTTTTTGGGAGGTGGAAGTGGAAAAGGGAAAGTTGTAATTTTGGGGAAATTGTCGATTTGAATTTTGGAATGTAATGCTCATTTCGGTTGGTTTTAAGTTTAAACCAAACTAGTTTGAATTTCCTATTATAAAAAAAATGTTATATTTAAGGTTGATTTTTATATTAATTAATTATCTATTTGAATTATAAATCATTGTAATACGATATAAGGGTGAATTGACCAAGTACCAAGTACTTATTGTAATACGATATCCCCTCTTCTTAGCAAACTTGATGTTTTGGTCCGTCTGACAAAATTAGCAAATGAAAATAAACACATAGTTAGTGAAATTGAACTGTCTGAATGGTTGCAGACGGTTACAAATGGTTAAATTCGTTTTTCATTTAGTCAAACTCTTGCACATGACAAAATGAAAATTTTGACGCGTGCATATTTAAAATGAAAATTTTTTACTTTAGTACATATTTTATTTAGTGAAAACGGAACAAAATGAAAATTTTGACCCGTGCATATTTAACCCGATTTTGTCAAATTGTTAGATATTCAAACCAGTGAAACTATAAGATAGATATTATATAATTCAAAAATCTCCTTAAAATAAAAAAGATTGTATCAATGATCATCAAATATAAACAATCTCTAAAAACTAATTAAAATAATTGACAAATTACTATCTTCAACCTACATTTTGCACGGGTGAGTTGGGTGTGAGTTACTTTGAGCAATGGGGTTTTGCACTTCCATTTTTAGTGTTTGAAACTCTGATATTTTGTATATTAGGCAGTCCGCCACTGATGTTGGCCAAAATATAGGAAATATACTTATTATAGATATGTTAAGTTGCTAAGCAAAATATTCATTGATGGAATAATGGGTAGTGAAGAAATTTAGTCATGCAGTGAAGGAATTTAGTCATGCACTGAAGATAGTAGACAGTTATAGAAAAATGAAATGCAATAAAAATTGTTGTTTAAAAATTCCTACTTTTAAGGTGATACTGCCAAATTATCTTTGTGATTGTTCTTTTCATAACGAAGGATGTTTTACGTACTGACGGAGTACTTGCGTGCATTACGATTTAGGGTGTATAATTTTGGCGGGATAACAACGTCAAAAAATCGATTTTGTTATTTTATTAGTATGATCCTACATATGAGCCAACTAATACATGAGATTAGGGCTGTTCATTCACGGTTCGGTGAACCGAACCGAACCGTTTCACGGTGAACCGCTCAAACGGTTCGGCTGAAAAGGGAACCGTAACCGAACCTGTTCATGACGGTTATTTCGGTTCGGTGAACCGGTACAACCGGTTTGGTTTATCGGTTAACCGGAACCGATTCTAAATATTTGTTTGGAGAAGGATTTTACATGTTACTGGGTTTGCATTTGGGAGATGATTTCATATACTTGTACTAAACAAGTTGCACAACAACGAAGACCAAAACAAACACTCAAAACCCACATAAAAAAGCACAAAATTAACTTACTGGAATATCAAATTAATAAACAAAGACTAATGAACAAATTGTGTATACGGATTAACTAAATACAAGAGGACGATGTATGGACGGTGGCAGGCACGTGAACGGCGACGGTGGTAGACTGGTAGGCACCTGAACGACGATGACGACGGTAGGAAAGTGACGCTGGAATGAAAGTGAATGGCGACGGTGGAAGGCAAGTGAAGGGCGATGGTGGCAGATACGTGAAGGGCGGAAAGAAAATGAACATGAAATTAAGTGTATGATGGCTATGGAGATGATAAGATGAGAATGAGAGATGGGTGAGAATGAGAGATGGGTGAGACTGAGAGAATGAGAGAGGCGTGAGGTTGAGAGAATAAGAAGAAAGTTAGGGTTTTATTTTAAGTTTTGGGCCCATTATTGATTCAGCCCAAAAGAGATATAAACAATATTAGTAGTTCGGTTCGGTTTCGGTTAACCGCGGTTACCAAAATTCGAACCGAAACCGAACCGTTTGTGAGGCGGTTAAATCGGTTCGGTTCACCGATCTGATTTTGTTTTTCGGTTCGGTTAACCGAACCTAAAAAAAGGGCGGTTTTCGGTTTTTTCGGTTCGGTTTTTACGGTTCGGTTAATCATGAACACCCCTACATGAGATAAGCTAATAATTACAACAAATTTAAAGTCCTACACCAACTAATGTCTCTATTTGAAATCTGCCCAAGCTTCACATTTAACAATCTCAATCTCGTATCCATTCTAATCTGATTCAATAGCAGCCTTGGACGTATAACAAAGTAGTTTAATCGAATTGTATTATTTTATATATTTTACAAACTAGTTTAACTTTTTTTTTTTATACTAAGAGCCGTTTATAATTTTATCTTATACCAAGTATAATTTATACTTTAATGACAGATTATACTTTTTAGTTTGTATCATTCTAATGAAAAGATTATTGTTTTAGTTTTAATGAAAAGTTTATAACTTAATGAAAATATTGTCATAATGAGATAACTTTTTGTTTTGTTTTCTTATTTAGTGTGCATTTTAGAGGGAAAATTACTTGGATATGATGAACGAGAAGAATGATAAATGGTTGAAGATAAACCAAGAGAATGAGGAACGTTTAATGCAAATGAAATCACAAATGGAGCTCAAATTGATTCGTAAGGTTGAAGAAAGATTGGTAAAATTGAGCTCTACTTGTCAAAATGGCTATATTGCTCACTGAAGAGACCCACATGAAGATGGTGATGGCCCGGTGCTTCATCTTTGTTTAAGTCACTTTTTTAGTTTGTTTTTAAGCTTGAAAGACTTTTTTTTATCTTTCGACCTGGTTTGTGAGGACTTGAACTTATTGTTTTTTGGATTTGTAATGATTTTGACTTGTCACATTAGACTTCTTATATGAAATCGAATACAGTTCATAAATTGTGAGCTCCAGTGTTATTGGTGTTGAAAATTTGTTGTAAATATGCAGGGTACAAAAATTTGAAAGAAATGTCCTATATAGTAGTCGGAATAAACATCCGCGTTCCGACAGATTTTGCTTGTCGCCGCAAGTGACGTGAGGTTAGTCGCCTTCCCCCAGTCAAACAAATAACTCAACTAATGTAGTAGGGTAGTCGAGGTCGAACCACAAGGACGGTGATTAAGGCTCTAAGGTAAGTTGGTCGAATCCTAGTTCAATTCTAGCTAGAAGCAAGTTGGAGGTGAGTAAAACTAACTAAGTCTAACAAATGAGCAAATATGAGATTTAAGACAAGAATTAAGAAAACTAAGGCAAATGGGTTCGCTAATGAGGTTGGGGTTGAATATGGTAGAAGGTAAAGTCGGTCTAAGGGTAAGTAATGGTAGGTCTCCACCTCTCGGTGAAAGACGGTTCCTTGCCTAGGTTTGGTCGGGTTCTCGCCCTACCTCCCCCAAGACTATAGGCGCACACAAGCAACAAACAAGCCAAGCTCTCGCTTAAGCTAGCAACAAGATGAAAGAAAACATGAATTACTCATTCTAGCATTTCTACAAACACATGTGTGCACAAAATATATGAATTACCAAAAGACTAGATTTTTACAATCAAAATCACATTCTAACCCCAATAACCTAAAAAAGATCCCCCATCTACCCTAGAAGGGCACTACTCACACATACTACTAAGACTAGGTACTAAAGATAAAGAATTTAACATGATAAAGACAAAAGAAAACATATTCAAGATGATGACTAATAAAATGAGTAAGAAAATGTAATTAAATAACTAATAGAATTAATTAGGAGAAGAATTGTACCAAACTTTGATAAAAGTTGCAATCTTTGATGAATAAATAGAAGGAAAGTCTTCTATAATATCAAATTACAACCCAAGTCTTCAACAATAGCTAGAGGAAAGACTAGATCAAAAGATAACTAAGTAGGAAAGTAGAGTAATTAGTGCTAATTGTCAAAGGATTAGAGTAATGAATATTGAAAGCTAAATCTAGGGTTTTTGTGTTTAGGGTTGTGTGTCTAAAATTAATTAAGAGATGGGTATATATAGGTTGGTGGGTTAAGGGTTCAAAATAAGAAGAGGGTTTGGAAATGCGGACTGGGGGTCCAAGCCGGTCGGCCGGCCGCCGGTGGCCTGGACCGGCTGAGACTCTCTGACTTCAAATTTGAGTTTTCTTCGTGTGAAAGAGGTCCCAGTCGGTCATGCCGGCTGCCGGTGGCTTGGACCGGCTGAGGCCCTATGCTTTTCTTCCAATTTTTCGAGTTTTGTTTTGAGGTTGTGGAGTGCCCAGCCGGCCGGCCGGCCGCCGGTGGCCTGGACCGGCTGGGACTCTCTGCTCCTCCTTCTTCATTTCTTTCTTCGTTGGGGATTTGTGGGGTGCTCAACCGGCCGACCGGCTGCCGGTGGCTTGGACCGGTTGAGACCCATATTTCCTCTTCATTCTCTCATTTTCTTTCTTTTTTCATTTCTTTCTTCTTCTTCCTCTTTTATTTCTTCCTTTCTTTATTTGCATAAAGACAGTTTCTTGCTTCTCATCCCGTCTCATTCTTTCTTCATTTCCTATAAAATGAGACGGGAATTCATGATATGAAAGCAAAGCGTAATAATAACCAAAATGCAATAAAACCGACGCTAAAACACTTTAGATAAGGTCGAAATAGAAGAGAATGAAGAGGGGAATCAGTCTAAATATATTATATATCAAACCTCCCCACACTTAAACATTACTCGTCCCCGAGTAAGTAAGTGGGCAAAAACGAGACCCTTATTTAATTAAGCTAAACTAAACTACTAAAATCCGATGAGAGGCAATTAACGGGCCTTCTCCGTCCCTTCAACTCACAACGAAATACAATGAGGTATGTACTTCCTTGTAAGGCAAGTGGGGGCTTGCGGAAAAATTTAGATGCATCCAAGATTTAGCACGTAAACGACATAAAAGATGCATCAACCAAAAGAACAACCACTTTCTTCATCTAAGCGGTTGGGTTTCGTTTTAAAAACCAAAGGTCTAGTTCGCGGGATACCATCTCAGAGTCTCAACGACGTGTCAACCCCCTGGTCATGGCTCAAGCAACCCGAGTATGACCCCCAAATGCCAATAAAATGAATTCAAAGGCGGGCAAAAGGGAGGCAAAGTCAACCGTAAAAAGCCAACACGACACGACTCGAGATTCAACCAAATGTGACCCATGACTAAGAGGACTTAGAATACTGACTTCCTCACGGTTTTCACTCGTCACTCATTTAAAGATCGGGTGATTTTTGTGACAAAAAATAACCAAAACCACTCAACTACTCAACTTGTGAGACATGCCTGCAATCTAATGTGTAGTCCTCTCCTATATGGTCGCATATGAGATGCAAAGATGGTAACGCACATAAAGTGAAACAAGGGTTGTAACGGGGATAGGTAGTGGGTCGAAACGGGGTTAGTGCAAGCACCGTTATGGAGATGTGGAGTTACAAATCAAGAAATTGTCCAAAATTCCATTTCTCCCAATTTATTACAACAAATGAAAATATCAAACTTGAAAGTCCGATTCACTTGGAAAAACATCAAATCCCCATTTATTTTGCAACGTCTTTTTCTACTCGCTTAAAGATGGATAAAGGAGTGTTACTTGACTTTTTCTCATACAAAACATGAAATAAATAAATATGAAGTGATTTTGTTGTTTTGCATTTTTTTTTCTTTTGTATTTTGTTTTTGCTTTTATAAAACCTCTTCATTCAAAATCAAAACCAAATATAAACCAATTATTTCAACTCAAATGAACTTAGCTTGAGTTCACTAAATAGGACACGAATTTCCCTTTTCAAAACGCCAAAAACAAAGTGACAACTTTCTTGATCAAGGAAGGTTGTTTATGGGATGTAGTTGGTATTTGTAGTAGTGCCAAATGAAAGGCTAAGGCTCAAAGGGGATGCAAAAGTTGGTCCTAATCTAAAGGGTTGAAAGTAGGCTTATATGGTAATGTGAGGCTCAAAAATTATAAGCAACGGATTGTTTCAAATTATGCACACAAAAAGGAATACATCTCGCGACCTAAAGAAAGAACGACACACTTGTGCGTGAAGATGTGACATGCCACGCAAGGAGCCTACTCACAACTTATGGAGACCGTGTATGAATGCACCGGTCTAAAGGAGGCTCTACGTCTCACGTGTAAGTAGCTTTGTCGAAGCCTAGGTCTAGCCTACGGTCCATTCGGTCTCACAAGGCGGTCCATGGCCTTTGGGTTAGCTCTACTCCCCGGGTGTCTAACAAGGGGGTCAAAGGGGTGCAAGCCACTAGAAGGGGGAAGACACGTTTAAGACAATTTCATCATTGGGGTATCATGTTCCCTTCCTATACCACATTTTGTTCAAAATATTTACAAACTCAATGCAAGGAAAAATTAAAACGACAAAAAATTATTCACATGTGACGGAATGCAATTTTAATTCCTAATAACAATCAAATAGATATGCAACACTGTCTAAACTAGCAGCACATAAGCAACACACAACAAGTTCCAAAAGGAACATCCTCATCAACAATTTCCTGTCCTCCTCCATATTAATCAAAATAAGCGAAAAGAGCGGAAAAAGGAGAAAATAGTTGGAAAGAGTATACCAAGCGGTCTTCTATTATCCTATTGTTTCAAATGTTCCATGTAACAACCCGAAAAGTACCCAAATTTTCTAGTAAAAATATTTACTAACACTTTTCAACAGACTTAAGTTTTTAAAATAGAAATTATTGTTTCGAGTTGTATTTTGAAATTCCGAGTTCGTATTTGGAATTTCTGAGAGATTTCATGAAAATCCCGTTTTTAGTCATCTTTGACTTTTCTTGACTTTTAAGTCGTCTTTGACTTTTCTTGACTTTTTAAAGTCGTCATGGACTTTTCTTGACTTTTAAGTCGTCATAAACTTTTCTTGACTTTTAAGTCATCTTTGACTTTTCTTGATTTTTAAGTCAACTTTGACTTTCGTTGACGTTTTCCCGACTCGCCTTGTAAGTTTGAAGACCGAAATTTTATTTAAAAAAATAATATTTTTGATTTATTTTTATTTCGATTTATTAAGATTTATCATAATTTAATATAATTATTTTGAATTTATTCGGAATTTAAAGAATAACGTTTACGGTTTTAACCGAACGTCATTTAACTATTCCCGAGTCATCGCAAATCCCGAAACAAAACCGAAACTCGACTTTGGCATGAGTCACACGCCCATGTCATCGTTTTCCACTCACTTGAGATATTTTAATTGTTTCGATTAAACTAATACAAATATCTTAGATATTTGTTACTTTATCGATCCGTCAACGGAAATTACGCAAATCGTTTACAAAACTGACCCGACAATCACAAAAACCACACGGCACTCTCACCCTCTCTTAAGCCTTGATATTTTCATTTATTTTGATTAATATAACATAATATCTTGATATTTAATTTAATTAACTTAATATCTAATTAATTACCGTAATATAATTATTAAACCCGAGTTAATTCCGTAACAACAATTTCAAAACCCGACTCATTAATCCTTCTATATGTACCGGCCCAACCACCCATCATTACTCACCAAAAACCTTTTCATTTTACAACAAATCAAATTAAGATCAAATTAATCGTTCTTCAACGTTCTTCATTCGTTCTTGAGCGTTCTTCATCCGTTCTTCGTCGTTCTTGAGCAAAATCATCATAAACCTCATTTCTAATTAATCCGTCCTAACTTATATTTCAGAACTCCTCTT
>JAIUZE010005938.1:0-44470 GCA_022085475.1 Heliosperma pusillum
AAACCCTAGTAACTTCAGTCCAAACCTAAGTAACTTCAGTTATGTAATTCTTAATTGTGTAACTTTAGTTTAAAATAGTGTAACTTTAGATCTGGATATAAAAACACCATAAAAATAACGAGATCTAAAATAAATAAATAAAAACTTGACAAATTTGAAAAAAAAAACAAAAAAACATAAAAAGAAATGTGTAACTTCAGTCATTTTATGTGTAAGTTAAGTCATTTTATGTGTAACTTCAGTCATTTTATGGGTAATTTCAGTCATTTTATGTGTAACTTCAGCCAGTGTAACTTCAGTTACTAAAAGTGTAACTTCAGTCATTATATGTGTAATTTCAGTGAAACAACATCACTAACCACAAAAAATGTTGGTTTTTTATATCTGAAAAAGTAACAAACACAAACAATTTGAAATATAAAAACGAGATCTAAATAAAAAAAATAAAAGAGAAAAAATAACATAACACAAAAATAAAACGAGATCTAATTTTTAAAAAAGTGATAACTTTAGTTATTTATTGTGTAACTTTAACAAAAACAAATAGATCTTGAAAATTTTAAAAAAAAAAAAAAAAAAACAAACAACAACCACCCACGACCGCCCCTACTCCAGCCCCAGACCGGCTCTCACCACCACCTATCCACGACCGCCCCTACGCCCCACGACCGCCCCGACCTCAGATCTAAAACAAACAACAACAACAACAACAACAACAACCACCAACAACAACCACCAAAAACCCCGATAACAACCACAACAGGCTGGGGGTGGTGGTTGTTTGTTTCAGATCTGGGGTCGGGGAAGGAAGGAGAAAATGGCATAAGGTGGAGGTAGGCGGCACACAGAGGAGAGGAGGGAGGGTGAAAAAAAAAAGAAAAAAAAAAGAGAAAGTGAGGGACGGAAACGGACGGAGGCGAGGCGGATGGACGGAAACGGACGGAGAGATGAGGAGGAAGACGGACGGACGGAGATGAGATTTTTTTTCGTATTTCTATATTTTTTTTTTCATGGTGGCCGGAGTGGCCGGAGGTGGTCGGAGGGCGGAGGAGTGAAAGAGAGAAAGTGAGGGAAATAGTTATAGAGAGAAGGAGGAAAATTTAGAGAGAAGGAAGAGTGTTTTGAATGAATGAATTGTGTGGGAAGTGAGTGAGAGAAAGGGGTATTAATAGTTTAATTAGTGGTTAATTAGTAAAGATGAGAGAGAGTGGAAAATTAGCCCATTAATCCTTTTTTAGGAGCATCAATCTCAGCCATACATCCTCAAGATCCAATGGCCTATAAGAGGACTTATGGACTCACCTTTTCTAAGAGAACTTACATGATCCTCTCTCTCTCTCTCTTTATATATATATATATATATATATATATATATATATATATATATATATAGAGAGAGAGAGAGAGAGAGAGAGAGAGAGAGAGAAAGGATCATGTAAGTCCTCTTAGGAAAGGTGAGTCCATAAGTCCTCTTATAGGCCCTTGGATCTTGGAGATGGATGGCTGAGATTGAAGCTCTAAAAAATGGATTAGTGGGCTAATTTTTCACTCTCTCTCATCTTTATTAATTAACCACTAATCCCATCTTAATTCAATATATAAGACTTTCCACTCAACCACTTCTCTCTCATCCCACATAATTTCATTCCTCCATCTCTCTCTAAAACCCAAAAAAATCAAAACCCAAAAAAATCAAAAACCCAAAAAATTCAAAACCCAAAAAATTCAAAACCCCAAATAATTCATAAACATTCCTCACCTTCTTTCATCTCCCACCTCCGGCGACCAACGCCGGCCACCACCGGCCGCCGGCACCGGCCACCGGCCAAATTAAAAAAAAAAACTTTTTTTTTAAGATCTACTTCCTTCCGCTTCGCCTCCACCGCACCTCCTTCTCGCCGCACCTCCTTCTCGCCGCCCTCTCCTGCTGCCTCCTCTCTTCTTCTTCTTTTCTCTTTTTTTTTTTTCTTTTTTAAGATTTGCACCCTTCTTTTTAGATCTTGTTTTTTTTCTTTTTTTCTTATCTCTTCTCTCATGCCGTCCCTCCACCACCCTTTTTTTTTTAATCTATGTTTTTATTTTTTAGATCTCGTTTTTATATTTCAAATTTTTTATGTTTGTTACTTTTTTGTGGTTAGTAGTGTTGTTTCACTGAAATTTCACATAAAATGACCTAAGTTACACTTTTATTAACTGAAGTTACACATATAATGACTGAAGTTACACATTTTTTTCACTGAAGTTACACATTTTTTCACTGAAGTTACACATTTTTTTCACTGAAGTTTTTTTTTCTGAATATATGTTTTTATTTTTTAGATCTCGTTTTTATTTTTATGTTTGTTTCCTTTTTTTAGATCTCAAAAATCACCATCTTTTTTTTTTGTGGTTAGTGGGTTGGTTCACTGAAGTTACACATATAATGCCTGAAGTTACACATATAATGACTGAAGTTACACTTTTAATAACTGAAGTTACACATATAATATGACTGAAGTTACTCATTTTTTTTTCAAATTTCTTATATTTTTATTTATTTATTTTAGATCTCGTTTTTTATAATAACACCCATTTCTAGATCTACTTTTTATTTTTTCAGATTTACTTTTAATTTTTAATTTTCTTTTGTTGATGATATTTGTCCTATTTTCGTTTGTCATCTTTTTTGTTTTGTTTTAGTTGATTGATGTTGTTTAATGACTGAAGTTACACCATTTTGGACTGAAGTTACACCATTTTGGACTGAAGTTACACCATTTTAAACTGAAGTTACACCATTTTGGACTGAAGTTACACCATTTTAAACTGAAGTTACACCATTTTGGACTGAAGTTACACCATTTTAAACTGAAGTTACACCATTTTGGACTGAAGTTACACCATTTTAAACTGAAGTTACAACATTTTGGACTGAAGTTACACTAATAAGGATTAAAGTTACACTAGGAATGACTAAAGTTACATAGTAGTAAGGACTAAAGTTACCTAAACATGTCTTAAAGTTACATGAATTCAAATTAAAATACACAATCACATTTAGTATAAATGACTGAAGTTACCTAAAAATGACAAAAGTTACCTAAACATGTCTTAAAGTTACACATATATGTCTTAAAATTAAAGTTACATAAATAAGGTTTGAAGTTACACGCGTAAAGACTAAAGTTACATCCATAAAAATGTTAAAATCAGATAAATTGTCAAAGTTACAAAAATTAAAATTTATATAGTCGAAATCATATTTTGGGTTAAAGTTACAAAAATAAGGGTTGAAGTTACACTCGTTATGACTGAAGTTACACCCATAAAAAGGCTAAAATCATATAAACTTGTCTTAAAGTTACATAAATTCAAATTTATATAGTTGAAATCACATTTTAATTTGAAATTACGCACATAAGGGTTGAAGTGACACTCGTAATGACTGAAGTTACACTCATAAAAAGGCTAAAATCACATAAACTTGTCTTCAAGTTTCATAAATTCAAATTTATGTAGTCGAAATCACATTTTAGTTTGAAGTTACATAAATAATGGTTGAAGTTACACTCGTAATGACTGAAGTTACAATCATAATAAAAAGTCTAAAATCCAATAAACTTGTCTTAAAATTTCATAAATTCAAATTTATATAGTCGAAATCACATTTTAGTTTGAAGTTACACAAATAGGGGCTGAAGTTACACTCATAAATCTCAGAAACTCAAAAGTGCTCAAAAGTGATTAACTAAAGGGTAGAGAGAGAAAGTTGATTAATTAATGCATAGGTAAATGATTAGTGTTAAGTGTTTTTGTCTCTACAATCTCATCCATCCATCTCCTTCATCCAATGGCTAGGTTAAGGACTCATGGACTCAAAAAAAAGGGTGGACTCAAAAGAACCTATCTATATATATAGAGGCAAGTTCTAATGAGTCCACCTTCAAAATTGAGTCCATGAGTCCTCATCTTGGTCATTGGATGAAGAGGATGGAGGGACAAGATTAAAACAAGATGGATGGTTAAGATTAAAAGGAAAATGGATGGACAAGATTAGAATAAAATGAAGGGACAAGATTAAAACAAAATGAGTGGGTTTTATTGACTTTCACCTACATTACGAGTGTAACTCCAACCATTAATTTTGTAACTTCAAGCTAAAATGTGATTTTCACTATATAAATTTGAATTTATGTAACTTTAAACAAGTTTATGTGATTTTAGACTTTTTATTAGTATAACTTCAGTCATTACGAGTGTAATTTCAACCTTTTTTAGTGTAACTTTAAAGCAAAATGTGATTTCGACTATATAAATTTGAATTTATGTAAGTTTAAGATAAATTTATGTAATTTTCTCCTTCTTATGAGCCTAACTTTAGTCATTAACACTGTAACTTCAACCATTATTTTTGTAACTTTGAAATAAAATGTGTTTTCGACTATATAAATTTGACTTTTTATAATTTTTAAACTAATTTATGTGATTTTAGTTTTTTTTATGAGTGTAACTTCAATTCTTAATTGTGTAACTTTAAGTTAAAATATGATTTAATTTTAACATTTTTATAAGTGTAACTTTAACCTTTATTAGTGAAACTTTATTTATTAATTGTGTAACTTTAGTTAATTATAATGTAACTTTATACTAAAGTGAGATTTAATATATTAATATGAATTTTTTAAGACATGTTTAGGTGATTTTAGTCTTTTCTAGTGTAACTTCAGTCCATACTAATGTAACTTTAGTCCATACTAATGTAACTTTAGTCCATACTTATGTAACTTTAGTCAATAATAGCGTAACTTCAGTCCTTAATAGCGTAACTTCAGTCCTTAATAGCGTAACTTCAGTACATAAGTGTGCAACTTTAGTACATAATTGTGCAACTTTAGTACATAATCATGCGACTTTAGTACATAATTATGTAACTTTAGATCTGGAAAAAAATATATATAAAAAAATGAGATCTTGAAATAAAGCAACCATACTAACTTCCACCAACCACCAACAAAAATAACAAAAAATGAGATTTTGAAATAAAACCAAGAATTTAATAAACAAAACAAGATCTAGAAAATAAAAAGAAAAACATTAGCTTTATAAAATAAAAATTCCATAATGGCGTAACTTTAGTTATAAAACTTTTAAATGATGTAACTTCAGTCCATAATTATATAACTTTAGTACATAATGGTGTAATTTTAGATATTGAAAAAAAATTCCATCAACCAACAAAAAATAAAAATAAAACTAAAAAATAAAAAGCGAGATATATAAAAAAAAAAAAAAAAAGAAGTAAAACATAAGAAAATTTTAAAATAAAAAACAAGATCTAAAAAAATGTAAATCTGAAAAAAAAAAAAAAAAAGCAAATAAACTAGATCTAGAAAAAAAAAAGACATATATAAAAATAATGAGATCTAAAATAAAATAGAAAACATAATAAATCTGAAAAATAAAAAACAAGATTTGAAATGATAGTGGTTGTATTTTTTAACCTTTTTACCTTTTTTCAGATCTAAAAAAATATTCAAAAAATGGCTAAAATATGATGGTATAAATCTGAAAAAAAACAAAAAAAAAAAAATGAGAAGGGGAACGGAGGCAGGGGAGAGGCGGCAGGAGGGAGCCGAGAAGAGCAGGGGGAAGAGGGAAGACGACGGAGGAGTGATGACGGAGGATGAGGGAGGAGTGACGGAGGAGTGACGGGGGAAGAGGGAATGAGGGGTGGCGGATGAGGAGTGACGGTGGAGGAGTGGTGGAAGAGGAGTGGCGGCGGTGGAGGCTCGGTGGTAGTGAGGGGATTAGAAGTTTTTTTTTTGAGTTGTTTTTTTAGAGATATGTAGAGAGATAAGGGAGGTAAAGAGAGAGTGAGATATGTGAAAATGAAAGAAATTGAGTGAAGGGTATTTATATTAGGGTTTGAAGGAATTTGATTGTGTGTGTCTCACAATCCTAGCCTTCCATTTTGTTTTAATCCTAGCCCTTCATCCTTCTAATCCAAGGGCTTGGATTAAGGGGACTCATTTGAACCTACTTCTATATATATATATATATATATATATTGGGTTCAAATGAGTCCCCTTAGTATAATTGAGTCCTTGAGTCCTATTATACACCCTTGGATCTTTGAGTATGTATGGCTGAGATTTAATCCCAAAATATTATACTCTACTGTTTCCCATGCACAATCATTAATCATGCAAATACACATGTTCCCACGTTTGACATTCCCTTTCTGAAAACACATTTTCCCACTTTACTGTATATCTCCTCCTCTTCTCATTTTTCTGATTCTCTTCAAACTGTTCGTCTTCCTTAATCCATTTTCATCCTTACTCCATTTTCATCCATAATTCATCCATATTTATCATCCTTACTCCATTTTCATCCATAATTCATCCATATTTATCCATTATAGAGAGTTCAACTTACTTTACTGTAAATTCATGCATTATTTTTCTTTTTATTAACCAAGTTGAATTTGTTTCGTGTGGTTTTATCATTGTTCGTTTATATATTTCGCCATTTTTGAATTTTAATAAGTTGAAGCTGTATCGCCATTTTCTCAGAAGTTTATCAAATTTACTGTAATTTAATCGCCATATGCGTTTCTCCTTTTTTTATTGTTTCTCCCAATTGTATTACTTGTAATTTAATTGCCCGATATATTTGTAATTGTACATGAAACTTTAAAGTTTGTTAGTTGTAACTTTAAACCTGTTTAGTGTAACTCTAGATTTGTGTATTTTAACTGAATTCTGTAGTCCACATTATAATTTTGAATGTTTTTATGAATCTTGTATACTGTAACTCTAACTAGTTTTTATGAAACTCTAACTACAATTTATGAAACTTTAGTCTATATAGTCTGTAACTCTAATTATTATGTATGAAACTGTCGTTGAATGTTTTTATGAAACTCTAACTAGTTTTTATGAAACTCTAACTACAATTTATGAAACTTTAGTCTAGATATTCTGTAACTCTATTTATTATGAAACTCTAACTTATTTTTATGAAACTCTAACTACAATTTATGAAACTTTAGTCTAGATATTCTGTAACTCTATTTATTATTTATGAAACTGTTGTTGAATGTTTTTATGAAACTCTAACTAGTTTCTATGAAACTCTAACTACAATTTATGAAACTCTAACTACAATTTATGAAACTCTAACTAGTTTTTATGAAACTCTAACTACAATTTATGAAACTCTAACTAGTTTTTATGAAACTCTAACTAGTTTTTATGAAACTCTAACTAGTTTTTATGAAACTCTAACTACAATTTATGAAACTCTAACTACAATTGTTGAAACTTTAGTCTAGATATTCTGTAACTCTATTTATTATTTATGAAACCTGTTCAATGCATCTGTATACTTGTGTAACTTTAACACATTATAATGAAACTTTGATTTTTGTGTCTAACCTATCAGATGGCTGGTGAAGGTGATGGCGTAGAAGTTAGCGTTGATCCTACCCCATCTATATTTGTCAAATGTCGACCTGGTAGGCTTCTGAAATTGATCTCTCAGCTTAACCATGCTCAGCGGGAAGCGGTGAAGCGCATTGGTTTTGGTGGGCTTCTTGATTTGAGACTAAAACATGTACCTGTTGAACACGTACATCTTTTTTTTGAAGCTTTTAATGACCTATCTCATATTTTTCGGGCATCTGTTTCGAAGGAGTTTTTGGTGTCAAAATTTGATGTACATGACTGCTTCCTTTTACCTCTTGGCCACAATGCTCTTGATCTAGTTCCTACCGGTCGAAAGAAGGACCCCTTGTTGGAGGAAAACAAGCAATTGAAGGATCGGTGGAGGAAGAGTTACAAATTGTCCAAACCTGGCGAACCTATACACTTAGGGAAGTTATTAACAGACCTTGAGAAAGACAAGGAAGGTGGTGACCAATTTTGCCGGCTTTTTGTGCTGTTTAGCATGTCTTCATTTCTGGCACCCACGACAAATAACACTGTCGACATGAAACTTCTTGGGGGCAGTTGAAGATGTAGGTGTTATCAACGAGTACGACTGGTGTTCGTATGTTCTAGATGGTGTAGTAAGTGCTGCTTTTGCTGCTAGGAAGTCACCGAAGTGTTTACGTGGTTGTATTACTTTCCTTATGATTACATATTTTCAGAGGTTTGACTTCCGTGACGAGGCGCCTCGTTATGACCTCCCGCTTATAAAGCACTGGGATGATGAGAGGATTGCCTCCAGGTTAAAGGGTGAGCTTGTTGGTGGCTGTTTAGGGCGACAGACTTGGTCGTCTGTCACGTACCCTCGTACCGGTGTTAGTTATACTCATCATAGCAAAGTTGTCGATAAGCAACTTCCCACTACTTCTTCTGGAACCCCTCAATTAATGTCGGGCCCTTCGTCACGTTCAACGACCGACAAGAAGTTCATTCAGATCGAACTTCCGCCAGGTGTCGAAGATGACGCGGAGCTGGAAGCTAGAGCTGTTGGTGTAAGTCAGGACTATGTAACCCTCACAATTTATAATTAGTTCAATTATATTTAATTTCTGATATTATTTTTTAACCTATATCGTCATTTATTAAACCACATTTCACTTCACTCTGAAATGGTAGGGTGTGCACGAGCTCTACCTAAAGATGCAACGAAATGCAATTGTTTTTCATGCATGGTATTCGGATTCAACCTCGAAGCTTAAACGTCTTACTACTCCACATATGGATCCGGCTGATATCGTACCGTCACAGCACACAAGAGAATTTTTTGAGGGTGATGCGGTTCATAGGTACGTTGATGAAGTAATTGACATATTATGTCGGATGAAAGATTCTGTTGACATAGCACCTGTATTTAATGAAGAGTCAGTTAGGCAGGATAATGAGGTGGATGATCGGGTTTTAGATCGCCCATAAGATCTTGAGGAACAAAATGTTGACTGCCCCGTAAAGGCTTCAGGTCTGGAGATGGTCACTTCGGTGTTATATTCTACTGCTGAGATGGGTGAGATAGCTCGCGATATAAGTGTCGATGCTGCCGGAAGGGATGTAGTTGCGGTTGCAGCAAATGATGATGATTTGTTAGGTACACAAACCGGTGGGGCTAATGTACTTTATTCTACTGTGGAAGTAGATTGCATACTGCGTGATTTGCGGGAGGCAGAGACAGGTTGTGAACCTGAATGTTTTGCGGGAAACGAAGCACCTATCTCAGCGACTGTCGTACATCATCCCTATTTGTTCCACTCCGACAGACTGCATTCCTGCATGGCTGTCGTCCCTGAAAATCTCGGGTGCTCCATTGATTGTGGGGCACCCGATCCAGATTATCTAATCGTCTCAGATGCCTTGTGCCGTAACAAGAGTATCTTCAAGGGTGTTTTAAGTCTGAGGATGCATGTATTGGATTACGTGTTTAACAAATCGTCCATATATAACAAACTGTAAGTCTACCGTATAAACTCATAACTCATTAAGAATTTTATTATACAGTAACTGTAATAAATATTCATGAAACACTAGTCAATATCTACTGTAACTCTAACGAGTTTTGATGAAACTCCAACTGTCATTTATGAAACTTTATTCTACATACTGTAACTCTATTTATTATGAAACACTAACAACTTTTTATGAAACTCTAACTAAAATTTATGAAACTTTAGTCTATATAGACTGTAACTCTATTTATTATGAAACTCTAACTACTTTTTATGAAACTCTAACTACAATTTATGAAACTTTAGTCTATATACACTGTAATTCTATTTATTATGAAACTCTAACAATTTTTTATGAAACTCTAACTACAATTTATGAAACTTTATTCTATATATACTGTAACTCTATTAACTGTAACTCTAACTATTATTTATGAAACTTTATTCTACATATGCTGTAACTCTATTTATTATTTATGAAACTCTATTCAATTTTAATTTATAATGTAACTCGAGCTTTGTTGTTTAGGGAACCTCTTGTATCTTACACTGGATTTCACTGCATTTCGCGTGACGACCTGGTCTTTGGAACCTGGATCTCAGGTCTTAAACAATGTCATTGACTGCTGGTGTATTTTACTCAACCACCTCATGCATGAAAACACTGCACCAGTCCCAACATCCCGATGTTTCTTTGGACTTAGCCACACTGTACGTGTTTGTAATTTTAACAAACTTTGATATTTTTCCCTACGCAATCCTTCTTGTTAATACTATTTGTGGAACAGGGTCCTGTACTGGAAATTTGGAAAGCGCATAAAAAAGGGGAAGTGGTTGATGTCAGTAAAGAAATATTCACTTCGTGGGATATGTGGGTTGAAGAATGTATTGATCCTTTTCGTCTTGACTCTGATTTGGTAGGTGTTACCAATTTTGTGAAGAATGTATTCACTATAATACAGTTTTGTGAAATATAATACAATTTTGTGAAATCTATAACTTTAATAATGTTTTGGTGTAATTTTCACAGGTCCTCATCCCTATACTGTCTGGTGATCGTGATCATTACAGCTGTGCATGTATAAATTTTTTATCCCAGCAGATTGAATACCTTGACAACCGTCTTTACGATGATGATTTTGACTCCCTGCCTTATGTCTCCATAGCACGTATCACAGTAAGTCATCACACACTATCGTTTTATTTGTTTTTAAATTTTCTTTTTCTTCAAAAGAACTAATTACATATAATCACTGCAGGCTAAAGAAATGGGCAAGTACATGGTCTCTAAAGGGATATCTAAAGGCGACAGGGTTAGCGGGTTTAAAATTGTCAACGTTAAATTCAGATGGCAAGGTGTAGGCTACTCTGCCCAAGATTGTGGCATATACATGATGATTCACATGCTTCTTTATAACGGGACTCTTTTTGATTGCGGCTTAGGCAGTATGGATTCAGTGAACTTGTACAGAGCGGAGATTGCTGCTACGCTTCTATTGAGTGACATTAACAAGGATATGAGGGTGTTGTTGGCTGTTGTTGAGTCGTTCAAAGCTGGTAACATTAATCCTAGCGCAGGACCGAAGAAAATCGTGTCCAAAATTGGTAAAAAAAGAGGAGCTGACAGTGACACAGGTCCTCCAGAAGAGAAGCGCCCACGGTTATCTGTTTCCGAACCCAAAACACCAGCGGCTACAACAGCTGCCCATTCTAAATCCATCACAAGCTTATCTGCTGTTAAGAGTCGCCCCCGTGGTGGGGGAGACGGTTTGGGTTGCACAATCGATTGCGGGGTAGCCGATATAGCAATCCTTGTGGTTGCAAAACCTTTACGCAACAACCAGTATTTATATAAGGACGTCACTTATTTACGGAAACACACAGCAGACTATTGCTTCGTCGACGACATTGATTGTAACCCTAGGTATGGTAACATTTCTCTACATATCATCTCTATATTTGGCCTCAACATTAATAATTTATAATTACAGGGAATGCCTAGCAGATTATGGACGGAATGCTCGACTAAATAGGGATGACATAATGTCAATGCTACCTGAGGTGAAAACGTCCTCAAATGTAATCGAATGCTGGTCGAAGCTGCTGAATAAGATAGAATCAGATGAATACGAAGTGCCCAGAATGACTTTCTTTGGTATAAGGCATACGGTAAGCAATTGCTTGGCTAAAGTTGCGTAATATCGTACTAAAGTTTCATAATATATGTATTAAAGTTACACAATTTCCTGTTGAAGTTAGAATTCAAACATTATTGTATATACTGTAACTCTATTTATGATGAAACTCTAACTACAATTTATGAAACTTTAGTTTATAATACTGTAACTCTATTTATTATGAAACTCTAACTAGTTTGTATGAAACTCTAACTACAATTTATGAAACTTTAGTTTATATATACCGTAACTATATTTATTATGAAACTCTAATTACTTACTATGAAATTCTAACTATAATTTATGAAACTTTAGTCCGTATATACTGCAACTCTAATTATTATGAAACTCTAACTACTTTTTCTGAATCTCTATTTACAACTTATGAAACTTTAGTAAATATATACTGTAACTCTATTAACTGTAACTCTAACAATAATTTATGAAACTTATTTGCTGTTAAGAGTTTTAAAGTTCCATACTAAAGTACTAAAGTTAAATTGATCATTAATATTATATATGCGGTCTCATTTTTAACGCCTTAAACGAATTGTGTAGGATGCGGTAATGCGCCTAAAGGACAACAAAGATCAGTCAACCCCCAGCAATACCCAGATGGATAATCTTTTCATGATATGGGACATATTTATCAAGGGATGTGGTCGTTCGTTTAACACGAACGCAGAACTATTTTTCATACCAGTTAATGTCGACGAGCATTATGCGTGTGTATGTATCAATTTCAAAATAAAGACTATTGATCTCCTCGATAATCAATATTACCCGGCTTCCAAACAGTCCGACATCGTTGACGTGGCTATTATAATTGTAAGTTTTAATTTCGTTACTTCCCCCTGCATTATATTATCAAATTTACAAATTCACTCTAACAAATTTTGTTCATTCACCACCCTATAATAATGTATATGTAGGCCGAGGTGTTTAGCGACTACTTGGAGTCCAGGAGTCTGGGAAGGGATGAAGAGGTCCCTACGTTTGAGAGACGTCAAATAAAATTAGCCTGGCAGGGTCCAAAAGCTAATGTAGAGGAGTCCGGCGTATTCACCATGATGCATATGTTACTATATGAGGGTGCGCCGTTCAATAGCGAAGACTTGATGAGGAAGATCACCCGCCGTTATCTGGTAATCGAAATTGCTGCAACACTTGTACTGGCAGACATGAACAAAATCCGGAAAGATTTATTGGAGAAGGTGAATACATTTGTGGACGGAAAAGCTGATTTATGGAAAAAACTTTATGCTGCCAGGAAAGCGAACAAGATTACGTCCAAAAAATAACAATCAGATCACTTGATGAGTCCAATGGACTTTGTATTTCAACTTTTACTGTCTTCACATTATGGCTTACTCTTTATATATTTATTAAATTTTAATTTAAAATATGGGTATCTAAGTATTTTTATCATTTAACTCTATGCAGGTAACTATAAATCTGAAATCTAACTAATAACTTTAATAGGAAATTATGTAACTTTAGTTCGATATTATGGAACTTTGAATCTGATTAATGAAACTCTAACAAGTAGGTTGTGAATCTGTTGTAAATTGGAAATTTTTAAATTTCAATCTAGTAACTTCAATAGGAAATTATGTAACTTTAGTTCGATATTATGGAACTTTGAATCTGATTAATGAAACTCTAACAAGTATAGCTTCCTAACTTCAATATGAAACTGCTTAATGGAAGTCTATCGTAGCAAAGATTGTGAAACTACATGCCCTTATATTTGAACTGTAGTCAATCATCTTGGAATGTTATAATATTACCAGTATAGCATTCTAACTTCAACAGTAAGTTGTGTAACTTTAATTCATTTGGTATGAAACTTTAGCACGATATTATGCAACTTTAGTTACTATGAAACTGTGTAACTTTAATTTATTTCGTATGAAACTTAGCACGATATTATGCAACTTTAGTTTATATGAAACTGGGTAACTTTAATTCATTTGGTATGAAACTTTAGCACGATATTATGCAACTTTAGTAAAGAAGCGTTTTCTTTAGAATTAAACTATTAACACAATGATGCAATCAAAGACTGTAACTATAACACAATGATGCAAAACACTAATCAATAAAAATGGGACTTTAAAAAGTATTTCCTGAATTAAACTTAAACAAGTACATACTGAATTACAATTCTAATTATTCCTTGTACTAAACTAAAACATCACAAAAATAAAATAAAAACATTTATCTAATCCTCTAACTCATCATCTTCATTTTCCTCTTCTTCCTCCTCTTCATCTTCCTCTTCTTCTTCCTCTTCATCGTCAACATTTTGTGGAGGACGTTCCACAAATGGATTAGGATAGTTACGTTTGTCATGATGAGCCATTTGCTTGCAGTTATTGCACATGCGTTTCGGCTTACTTGCACATGCGACAGCCTTTGCCTTATTAGACAGCATCCTCTTTCCACTACCTTTGTTCTTCGAAATTTTCGGTGGCAGTATTGTAATCTCGTTATTTGTAGCACAACCAAGTAATTCTTCTAACTCTTGATGCTTGGTTATTGGCGGAACTGAAGGTAGGAGTTTTTCCCTAAACTCTTTTATCAGTTTGCAAAGGTCCTCAACATGTTCCTTCTCCCGTCCAATAAGTACACCCATTGTCTCGTGTACTTCTGACCACAATTTCGTCATTTCAATCTGCTTTTTGTCAATGATATCCACATCACCCACCCCTACACACCCCTTGTGATTGCTTTTTATATCACGTAAAGCATCCTTCGTCCACCTTTTAGCAAATGATGACTCGGGTATCTTCTCCAGCCCATTACCTACGTAAATCCATAGAATATGCCTACATGGTACACCCCTTCTTTCAAATAACTTACATGTGCAGCTACTCTCTAACGTACCTGCATCAAATTGTAGGGTACGTTAGAACAAATGAACAGTTTAGTAACTGTATATTCATACAATGCATGTCTTGTATACTGTAACTTTAACTAATTTTTATGAAACTCTAACTACAATTTATGAAACTATAGTCTAGATATTCTGTAACTCTATTTATTATTTATGAAACTGTCGTTGAATGTTTTTATGAAACTCTAACTAGTTTTTATGAAACTCTAACTACAATTTATGAAACTTTAGTCTATATAGTCTGTAACTCTAATTATTATTTATGAAACTGTTGTTGAATGTTTTTATGAAACTCTAACTAATTTTTATGAAACTCTAACTACAATTTATGAAACTTTAGTCTAGATATTCTGTAACTATATTTATTATTTATGAAACAGTTGTTGAATGTTTTTATGAAACTCTAACTACAATTTATGAAACTCTAACTACAATTTATGAAACTCTAACTAGTTTCATTAATTAGTTATAAAGTTCCATAATATTGTACTTCATTGTACATAACATATTAATTGAAGTTACGTAACATATTAATTAAAGTTACCAAACTTTCTGTTGAAGTTAGAATTTTATCGATATAATATGTAACTGTATTAAACAGTGTATGTAACTGTATTACCTGGGTTGTATTGTACAATGAAGTTTCGATTTCTCAAAGCATCTTTCACCGTATTCAGCTCCATGTTGTTACTTTCCGAGAACCCTCTAGAAGTTAATGTGTTTGTCGAGCACTTGTACTCTTCTTGAAATTCCTCAAAAACCGCATGTGTGAATAACCTCGCTCCGTCACTCTCTAGAGCAGACTTACTGAACAACTGAAGCGTTGATTGTCTATTTTCGTTGTCAAGTCTCTTGTGTGTATGTCTTTGCTGATCCATAGCACTTTCAAAGCGCATCTAGAATTCAACTAACGTACCACATTTGTGCTCGAACCGCTTAAAAAAACTGTTCTCACTTTCCGACCTTTGGGTAGTCCTCATGACAGCCCCCATTTTAAGATCTCTGCAGTGGGCCATCACCCACTGATTCCTTTTATCATAGCTTTCTTCAAACCAATCCCCCTTTCCAACTCCGTGTTCCTCCATGATTTCTACCCATCTACTGTCAAAGTCGGAATTCTCTAGTTCTTCGTCCCAAACGATACTATTTAATTTCTTCAAGAAATCAGGGTAGTCCTTCCTCGCGGTCCCAAACTTGCTGGGTACCTTATTCATAATATGCCACATACAAAAACAGTTTCATAAATAATAAATAGAGTTACAGAATACATGGACTAAAGTTTCATAAATTGTAATTAGAGTTCCATAAAAACTAGTTAGAGTTACAGATTAACAAATGAATTTACCTTATTCATAATATGCCACATACAAAAACGGTGCCTCGCTGTCTTGAAAACCAGTGGGAATGATTTAATAATACACGGGTCTTGATCGGTAATTAAGTACTCTGGTTCCTTACCTCCCATTGCAATGAGGAACCGTTTGAACGCCCAATTAAAAGACTCAAAATTCTCATTTGCAATAAGTGCGCCACAAAAAGTGACGGATCTCTTATGATTGTCCACACCTGTGAAGGGTGTGAAAATCATAGAGTATTTGTTTGTTGCGTAGGTGGGGTCGTATGAAACTGCATCGCCAAATACCTCGTAATTTGTCCTGGCAACACTGTCTGCCCAAATAGCCCGACAAAGGCTATTATCTTCGTCAACTTCATAATCAAAGTAGAAGCCGGGCCGCGTCTCGGCCATGCTCTTAAAATGATCAATGAAAAGCTGCCCATCCCTTTCATGTATGAAACACTTTACATCTCTTTGAAAATTTTTGAAGTCGTTTAAGATAGCTCCAATATTCTCGAACCCATTCACATGCTCCTTACACATCCTGTAAGTCTTTGTCGCTCCTATTTTTAGCTGCAATGAAAACACAAAAAAAGGACGTTTTACCATAAATGTCAATTCTAAGCCTTCAATGTCTGATATAACAATAAAACAATGTGTCTTGCAAATGACTACGAAACATTACAATCAAAATGCTATAATATATTAATGCAACTCACCCTTGAATTAGATACGATCATTGCCTTGTGATATTTCGATATGTTTTTTGATAACTTTTGAAACTCTCTGTCCTGTATTGAAACTAGTTCATGATTGTGTCCCTCTTGGAAGCGGTCAATCATCAAAATACCTTTTCTTGAAACTAACCTAACCCTAGCTTTGCAACCAATCCTCTTAATGTTTCGTTTCCTTTCCTGCGATCCGACTATGTCGTCTGTCCTTACAACGGCCTTGTAAGGAAAACCCTCCCTATTGCACACCAGCAGCTTCGACTTTATTGTCCCGTCGCGCCACTTCTTCGTCGTGTAACGCCGGACATCAAATCCGCAAGCAAGCGCATAAACCTTGTAAAACGATACAGCTTCCTCAACATCTTTGAACTCCATGCCGATGAACGGTTTGAATTCCTCCTCCACCCTTCTACAAAATCCCTCCTCACCTTCAGTTGATGTTGTATTATCGTCACCTGTAAATGAAACTTTAGATAATCAAGGATAGAAGTGTGTTGTTGACTGCTGTTGAGTCGTCTAAACTGTAACTCTAACTACTGTTTATGAAACTCTAACTACAAATTATGAAACTCTAACTACTATTTATGAAACTTTAGGATAAACAAGGATAGAACTGTGTGTTGACTACTGATTATGAAACTCTAACTACAAATTATGAAACTTTAGTCTATATGAAACTTTAAAGTTTTTTTTTTAACTTAAAACCTGTACATGTAACTTTAACATTTTATAATGAAACTTTTTATTTTTGTACCTTGAACTAGTCTGACTTTTCATTTCAACAGTGACTTACGTAACTATAATTCATCTTCACGTAACTTTAATCAATAAAGGCTGTAACTCTAACTACACATTATGAAACTCTAACTACAAATTATGAAACTACAAATTATGGAACTCTAACTACAAATTATGAAACTCTAACTACAAATTATGAAACTACAAATTATGGAACTCTAACTACAAATTATAAAACTCTAATTACAGTTTATGAAACTTCAACCAGTTGCTTATACAAAAAGAAATTTATCATCATCTATACCTACATTCATTCATCATCAAATTTATCCAGTTAATAATAATCGTACATGATGCAAAAATTTAAACCTGGTAACCCATACACAAACTGCAAGAATTATGAAACTCTAACTACAAATTATAAAACTCTAACTACAAATTATGAAACTTCAATCAGTTAATTATACAAAAAGAAATTTATCATCATCTATACCTACATTCATTCATCATCAAATTTATCCAGTTAATAATAATCGTTCATGATGCAAAAATTTAAACCTGGTAACCCATACACAAACTTATAGAATTATGAAACTCTAACTACAAATTATAAAACTCTAACTACAAATTATGAAACTTCAATCAGTTAATTATACAAAAAGAAATTTATCATCATCTATACCTACATTCATTCATCATCAAATTTATCCAGTTAATAATAATCGTTCATGATGCAAAAATTTAAACCTGGTAACCCATACACAAACTCATAGAATTATGAAACTCTAACTACAAATTATAAAACTCTAACTACAAATTATGAAACTTCAACCAGTTAATTATACAAAAAGAAATTTATCATCATCTATACCTACATTCATTCATCATCAAATTTATCCAGTTAATAATAATCGTTCATGATGCAAAAATTTAAACCTGGTAACCCAAAAATAAAACGACAATATAACAAATCTTAATTAAGAATCAAAAAATTACCATTGTTGAGCAGTATAATCTGCATGTCAGCCATAACAGCTCCTTTGTGATGAAATATAAGGCTACGAAAGACGGCCTTCAGTTGAGAGAAAAAAAAGATAAGGATGTTTAACTTTAGAGAGAGAAGTAGGTTGATTAAATGGAAAAATTTGAGTGATAAAAATGGTTTCATCAAATGGAAAAGAATGAGTGAGTCGGGGAAAAAAAGGAGAAGATGAAGCATTTTTTTTGTTTTCACGTATAACACTAATCAATGAGATTCTAATTATTGTGAATTTGTCAGTATTGGGAGTACAAAAAGTAGACTGCATGTAATTAATATCTAATTTCACTATTTAATTACAAAAATCTCTAATTTAATCACAACCATCCATTTCATTTAATCTAATGGTTAGTATTAGGACTTAGGGACTCAATTATGGAGGTGGACTCATTATAACTTGCCTCTATATATATATATATATATATATATATATATATATATATATATATATATATATATAGTAGAGATCATGTAAGTCCATCTTCATTTGTTGGGTCCATGAGTCCTCATCCAAGCCATTGGTTCAAGAGGATGAGGGGCTGAGATTAAAACAAAATGAAAGGCCAAGATTGTGAGACACACCCAATCCAATCGTCATCAAACCCTAATACAAATACTCTTCCATCCATTCATTCTTCTCATTTTCACATCCACTCACTCTCTCTCTACCTCCCTTCTCTCTCATTATTCTCACAAAATAAAACCCCAAAAAATAAAACCTCAAAAAATACTCTCTTTTCTTCCTCACTCACCACCATCCGTCGGCCTTCCCCAGCCCCCTCCCCTGCCACTGTCGGCATCTCCCGCCCCACTGCCTACCACCGCCGTCCATCCCCACTACCGCCATCCCCCTCTCCGCCACCACCACGGGCCACCACCGCAACACCTCCCCTTTTCCCTCACTCACCACACCCGACCGCCTATCCTCCTCCACCGCCTATCCTTCTCCGACCAGCCTCCTCCACCAACACCCACCTCCACCGCCACTCTCCTCTTCGCCACCATTTATTTTTAGTGCATGAGTCCTCATCTTGGCCTTTGGATGAAGAAGATGGAGGGACAAGATTAGAAATAGATGGAGGGATAGGATTAGAAGGGAAATGGATGGACAAGATGAGAACAAAATGAAGGGACAAGATTAGAACAAAATTAGTGAATTCCACTTACACATTATCTTGATAGTGTCCATTTATTGTGTAACCACACTTTTTGTGACTGAAGTTACACTTTTTGTGACTGAAGTTACACTTTTTTTTACTGAAGTTACACTTTTCTTGACTAAAGTTACACTTTTCTTGACTAAAGTTACACAATTAATAGTTATAAAACTGAAGTTATATAGGTTTGGATTGAAGTTACAAAAGTTTGGACTGAAGTTACATAGGTTTGAATTGAAGTTACACTAGCTTGGACTGAAGTTACACTAGGAAAGACTAAAGCATAAAGTTACACTATAAAAAATGGTCGGTGGATAGGAGGCGGTCTGGTGGTGGTCTGGTGCATGCGGGTGTGTGGTCTGGCAGGCGGCGTGGAGGTGGCAGGGGATGAGGTAGGTGGGGTGGGATTTTTTTTTTTTTTTTTCAGATCTACTTTTTTGTGGTGGTGTGTGTCGGTTTTGGTGGTGGTTGGGTGGTGGTGGTTGGGTTGAATGAAGGATGAGTATTATTTTGGGATTTTGAATTTATTAGGGTTTTAAAGAGAGATGAGAGGATAAATATTGTGTGAGATGAGAGAGAAATAGTTGGGAGGAAAAGCTTATATATTGAATTCGGGTAGATTAGTGATTAATTAGTGAAAAGTAGAGAGATAGTGGTATTAATGACAATTTAGGAGTATCAATCTCAACCATCCATCTCCCTCATCCAATGGTCATAAAGAGGACTCATGGACTCACTATTGGGGAGGGACGCGCGGGAGCCGGGCGGCGCGCGCGCGCCGCGCGGCTGCTGTGAGCGCGCCGCGCGCGAGATAGAGAGAGAAAATGCAGAGAGAGGAATGAGAGGGAGAGAGAGAGAGAGAGGAGGACGAGAGCGGGATATAGTCGAATAATATATATATATATATAGAGATTATATATAGTATATATATATATATATATATATAGTAGATAGGTTCTTGTGAGTCGACCATTTTTTTTGAGTCCATATCCTAGCCATTGGATGAGGGAGATGGATGGTGGAGATTGTAGAGACAAAAACACCACAAAATAAAACACCACAAATCCTAAGTCTAGATACCTACCTAATGCTATGTAACTTAACACTAGTCAATTACCTATGCACTAATTAATTGTCTTTCTCTCTCTAGCCTCTAATTAATCACTTTTGAGTTGCTGAGATTTATGAGTGTAACTTTAATGCTTACGAGTGTAACTCTAATGTTTTAGAGTATAACTTCAACCATTATTTGTGTAACTTCAAACCAAAAAGTGATTTCGACTATACAAATTTGAATTTATGTAACTTTAAGACAAGTTTATGTGATTTTAGCCTTTTTTATGAGTGTAACTTCAGTCATTACGAGTGTAACTTCAACCCTTATTTGTGTAAATTCAAACTAAAATGTGATTTCGACTACATAAATTTGAATTTATGTAACTTTAAGACAAGTTTATGTGATTTTAGCCATTGTGTGAGTGTGACTTCAACCATTATTTGTGTAACTTCAAGCTAAAATGTGATTACGACTATATAAATTTGAAATTATGTAACTTTAAGAACATTTTATGTGATTTTTGCCTTTTATGAATGTAACTTAAACAATTATTTGTGTAACTTCAAGCTAAAATGTGATTTCGACTATATGAACGTAACTTCAAGCGTAACTTCAGTCATTACGAGTGTAACTTCAACCCTTATTTGTGTAACTTTAACCCAAAATGTGATTTCGACGGTATAAATTTGAGTTTTTGTAACTTAGGACAATTTATATGATTTGAACCTTTTTATGAGTGTAACTTCAGTCTTTACAAGTGTAACTTTAAACAGTTTTTGTGTAACTTAAGACATTATCCTTTATTAGTGATGCTGCAATTATTATTTGTGTAACTTTAGTCATTTATAGTGTAACTTTATGCTTTAGGTTTTCCTAGTGTAACTTCAGTTCTTACCTATGTAACTTCAGTTATATAACTCTTAATTGTGTAACTTTAGTCTAAAATAATGTAACTTTAGATCTGAAAATAAAAACACCACAAAAAAAACATAAACAAATATGAAAAAAAAACAAAAAATATAAAAAAAAATGTATAACTTCAGTACAAAAATGTGTAACTTCACTCATTATATGTGTAACTTCAGTCATTAAATTTGTAACTTCAGTCATTATATAAAAACGAGATCTAAAAAATAAAACATAGATTCAAAAGAAGAAAGAAAAATTAACATCAACACACAAAAAAACAAGATCTAATTTTTAAAAAAGTGTGTTACTTTAATCAGATCTGGAAAAAAAAAGATGATATAAATAATGTGTGTTACTTTAATAATATCAACAAGTGTAACCTTTAAGGTCATTTTGCGTTATTGATAAGTGAATATTTGTATGATTTTAACCCCCATTTTAGCTCGGTTTTGTATGTCATTTGTGCTTTGTTATGCCATTTTATGAGCTAATATCGTTTTCTAGAGGAATTCCTGTGTTCTAACCTGTTTTGTAGGAAAAGTGACGTTTCTACGCCTTTTTTCTATATTCCCGAGTATTTGCCTAGAACCCGACGATTTGAAGAAGCAAGCTTGATCATGTCAAAGGCATTTCAAGAAGGTTCACTAATTCAAAAGAGAGGAGTAAAGACAGTTTCGTAATTGTCGGAAGAGCAATCAATTAGGCGGAAGAATTCATCGCTTTGCATCAAACCCTATCAACAAACCCGATTGGAGAGGTCAAGGGGGATGATTGAAGTCAAGTCAAAGCAAAGGAAGATGAAACGTTAGTCAAGAGCTTCTAGATGTCCACTTACCCGATCGGGTAAGTGTGTACCCGATCGGGTATCCCTGCTGATCCGAGCATGATGCTTCAACTTCCTATTTTTGTCTTATATGTTCAATGCTCGACCTCTTCTCCACGAAACCCTAATGCTATATATAGATGCTCCAGCCTCTCTTCTCAACACACAATCATCCACACAACAATCTTCTTACAAATCCTCTTTAGAATAATCTTTTCTTTTCTCTTTAGTTTTAGTCTTTCTAGTTTAGATCATTTTCTTCTTTTGTCTTTTGTTCTTAGTTTATTTCTGTCCATTTCATGTCAAAACATTAGCTTAGATCAATAAGAATTTCAATCTTTGTAGTCTACTTTGTTGGGTACAAGTGTTGTAATTCAAGGAACGATTATTCTATGCAAGGGATTTCTATTATCGTTATCACTTTCGTTGTTGATCGTCACCTAGGTATTCCTAACTTATCCTTTGTTTATTGTCCTTTATTGTTTTCTATTTTATTGTTATTTTCTTTACATATATTCTAGATTCATTTTCATGTTGTTATAATCGTCATTTCATTTCCTAGATAGTCAAATAGCGTCGTTATTATCGCCACATAGAAAGTCTTAGATTATTGTTAAAATAACTAAATATGTCTATCCTAGTTTTTATTATCATCATCATCTTAGACATAAACATTATCATGAGTGAGTAGTCACCTTTCTAGGGTGTAAGGTAGCCATGTTAGATTGATTAAAAGATGACAATTGGATAAAAGAAATTGTGCCTTTAAAACATTGTGTCTATGCATATTTGGACTTTAACAATAGTTGACGATTCCTGATCAAAATCATTGACTAGTATGGAATTCTTTTCCAAGGTAGAGATACGAGAATTGAATAGACAAAGCATGACATGGTGGATTAAGACCTAGTAAATCGCCTAAAAGCCTGCTAGACCATCTGATCTATGATTGTAATGAACACATCATTCTTACGAACTCGCAATGAATTATTTGCATATCCTAAATCCAATTTCATCAATATGTCAATCTACATGTGTGAACCTACTTCCCTAGATGCTTCTCATTATTGTTAATTCATCATTTGCTTTATTGTTTTCATTTTAGTTTGCTTTTATTTTGTTTTTATTTATGTTCTTTATTAGTTTAGAATTCAAAACCTCAAAACCCAGAAAATCGTTAGATAAAACTCAATTGTGAGACGATTCACAATCCATAGGAAACACCATCTCCCTGAGAATCGACCCCTACTTCCCTAATTACATTAATTTGTTATTAGCCTAGTCTGGGTAAATTATCTTTGTATTGGGCTTGCGACAGGCCCGATCAGTTATTTTAATATATAATATGTGTTACTTTAATAGACGATATATGTAACTTTAATAAATAAGGCGTGTAACTTTAATAGAGATTTATGTTACTTTTATATACAATAAGTGTGACTTTAATACACAATATGTGATACTTTATTAGATGAATTTTGACACACTTTTTCAGATCTGAAAATAAAATGGAAAAACAAAAAAATAAACAAAACATATATTTTTAAAAATAATCTGGAAAAAAAATAAAAAATAAAAAAAAGGAAATAACAAATTTCAAAGACGGAAAGGAAAAAAAAGAAAGAAAAAGAAAACAGAAAAACAACAACAAGAACGAAGGAGGCCAACACCACCGCAGAGGAGACGGAGGGTGGCGGCGGTGGGAAGAGAGGGCGGCAGAAGGTGGACCAACCAACCACCACCACCTCCTCAGTCCTCCATCCGTCTATCGCCTCTATTCTTTTTTTTTTTTTAGATCCGGTTTATTTTTCCAGATCTGAGTTATTTTGAAGGTGGGTCATGGTGGGTGTGAGAGGAGGGCGGTGTGAGGAGGCGGTCAATGGCGGTGTAGAGGAGGGCGGGTGAAGAAGGGTTGTTAAAGGAGGTGGTGGTGCAGGTGGAGGAGGGAGGTTAGAGGAGGTGGTGGAAGAAGCAAAAGGAAGGAGGCGGGAGGTGGTGGAGGAAGGAGAAGGAAGGAAGGGCGGTGGCAGGGGCGGCGAGGAGAAGAAAGCAAATCTGGTTTTATTTTTTAAGTTCGGGCGGCGCTAGAGGTGGCCGGCGGTTGCGGTGGCGGTGGCGGTGGCCGGTGGTTCCCGGAGGTGAAGAAGGTGAGGGAGTTTATGGGAGTGAGTTTAGAGAGAAGGGAGAGTGAATTTAAAGAGAAGGAGGAGTGTTTATTAGTGAATGAATTGTGAGAGAAGTGAATTAGAGGAAAGTAGGTATTAGTAAGTTTAATTAGTGTGGATGTGAGAGAAGTGGATTAAACGCCCATTAATGACTATTTTCTTGTTTTCATCTCAACCCTTCATTTCCAAGATCTAATGGTCTCTAAGAGGACTCATGGTCTCAACTTCTCTAAGAGGACTCACTTGATATGAACGGTTTTAGCATGAGTTGGAAGTATTCTGGATAAGTATGGATTTGAATCATTTGGAAACACTTGTGCATTATTCTTGGAACACTGTGAAATACGTATGCTTTATTATTAGTCATTAGTAAATACTTATTTTTCATAAATTGTTTTAAAAATCTATTTAAAGTTAAAGTTTTGTGAATTATTAGTTTTTTATTTCCCCTTCAGGTTGTTTACCTTACTCAACATTACTATCGTTGACCCCTTCTTTGTTTTGTCGTTGTTTGGACCTACAATGATCACGAGTTTGTGGGAGCAGATCGTGTGACAGATACTTGCGGAAAGAAAACGTGGAATTCCTTGCAAAAGCGCGTTCTTTATGGACTATGCGAAGTTTAAGCTTTACAACATTTGTTGGATTTTGGATTTTAAATTTAATTGCTTCCGCTTGTTGTATTCTGATTTTTATCACTTTGGTGTTATCTCAATTAGACATTACCACATTTGGTTGTAATATGATACGCCCATGATCCTATTTTATATAAAGTTGTAATTTTTAAACTACGAGGATATTGGGGTGTTGCACAATTGCACCTATAATATATTTTTTCAAATCCAATTCAGTTGTAATATCTACTTTTTGGAGGTCAAATTTCGTATACTTTGACCGCAAATATAGAATTTTATTTTAAAATTTTGAAAGATGAAATTAACATATTTAAATTTATTATGAAAAAGTCTTTTATAAACTTATAGTATATATATAGTTTTTTTAAAATGTTATGTCTAATTAATGAAAAACACAGTCAAAATATCGTCTCGAATACCACCCAAAAGTAGATGTTATCAATAAATTGGATTGGAGAAAGTATAAATTATTTTAATTGATTGACCAATGACCTAAAATAACTAATTTGAAATCCCATAAATATTAAATGCATCAAAATAATTAATAAATGGTCATGCCTAACTTTGAGGAGTTGTTCCTCCAAACCACAACATTTTTTTAGTCAGACTAAATGAAAAAAATCTCTGTTGATAACTGATCCGAAAATAATTAGACCTGGGTGATTTGATAGGACTCAAAAGTCTAAACAACCCGACATGAATTCCGAACTAAGCAGGTCTTGATTCAAACTGACTCAACCCAAACATAACTGAACTATACAGCCCGAGTTGATGTAATTGCAAGTCTATCGTACCTCAAAATCCGTTTTTTTATCCTTTATGAGACGTATTTTAATCAAATGGAAACAAATAATTGAGGTAGTGTGTAGTTTTTATTTTTGTAGCTAATCTTATTTACCAAGTTGTATTGTGAACATCACATTATTCACGTACTAATATAGATTCGATCAATCATTCATATCCTAACTAATCACTAGTACTTGAATAAACATTAGGCCCTCTCAACTGCATGTCTCAACATGTAAGCCATTAACTGAGTTTTCAATATATTAGCCATAGAATTATAGAAAATCAGAGGAGACTAATTCATATGATATTATATATGAAACATACTCTAATATAATGTACATTAAACTGCTCTTTATTTGTATGATCATTTGTTGCACGATTGTCTACAAGTTAATTAAAGGCGGTCTAAGCACATCAAATCGTAGTAGAAGAGAAAGGAAAATTAACTTAGAATGAGAGAGGGAGAGAGGGACAATGATGACGAATAAGGTGTCGATAATGGTGGTAGTGATATCGATGTTGTTTTCAACCCCGTCAATTACGTCATCATTAGCGCAAGGGGTGGAGGATCATTCGAATACTTGCGCGCTGAATATAAGTACTCTTTGTGACTACACGAAGAATGATTTCAGTGTGGATGAAGGTCGACCACGTTGCTGTGCAGTTTTGAAAGAGGAAACTGACCCCTACAATAAAATTGAATGCTTCTGTTTTCTGGTTAGCGTTGCTCAGCCTAATAGTACCATGAGTGAAGGCAATATGAACCAGATGTTCTTTACTTGTCAAATCCCCCGTACTTTTGCCAGTTTATGCTCCGGTATTATCCTCCTCCTCCCTCCACTTTTACTTTAATTATGTTTGTTAATTGGGCTAAATAGGTTTAGATATAGAATAACCACAAACAGATCAATAAATAACATCAAAACAAAAGAAAAATCAAGCCCGTTTTAAAACCAAATAAAAAAGTGAGTGTAAAAGAGTAAAATCCGTATGTAAAAAAGTATTTCCAAATTAAAATTGTTCAAAACGTAGACGATCTCAGTCAACCAGGCCTAGAGTTGACCAACAATGCAGGCCAGGTCGGCTAAACCCTCGTTATTAGGCCAATTGTTAATGACCCGCCCAACCCCGTGCCTGTACAAACCGGGTTGTTTTGTTGGATTTTTGCCTTGAATCGATTTGTTCCTATCTGTTAATCTGTTTGGGCTAGGATTAAAACAGAAGAATCAATAAATGAAATTAAAACAAAAGAAAAATCAAGCCCAATTCAAAACTTAATGAAAATTGTGTGTGCGAAAGATTAAAGTACGTATGTGAAAAAGTTATTCTAAATTAAAATTGTTCAAAATGTCAACTAGGCCTAGAGTTGACCAACAATGCAGGCCAGGTCGGCTCAACCTGCATTGGGGCCAATTGTTAATTACCCGCCCAACCCCGTGCATGTACAAACCAGGCCTAGAGTTGACCAAAAATCGATTTGTTGCTATCTATTAATCTGTTTGGGCTAAGATTCTGCTTTGGACTTATGGACTGTTTTGGGACTTCTAGGTTTTCTGTATTAAGTCTTAGAGAGTATATAAACTCTCTAAACCTAACTCTAGCAGTTGTGCATATCATAACAATCTCAAATCTAAATCTGAAACTGTGTAAAAACTCCTCAACATTAACAAAACCCTCATCCATTTTGCCTTGTGGACGTAGCTAACACATCGTTAGTAAACCACGTAAATATGTGCGTTGTTTGTCCTTAGTGTTCTTTATTTGTTCTTTCTTGTTTCTGTTATAACAAACTCGTATCAGAGCCTTCGGGTTCCTGACTATCGAGAAAGATGTCGGCTATGAACGTAAAGATTGATCGCTTATTAGGAGCAACAATTTTAGTTTATGGTAGATCAAGATGCGAGCCTTTTTTAAAGCAACAAGAGATGTGGGCCCGCTCTCATATTATAAGACAGACTCAGTCACCGCTAAGATGGCCATACTGGAGCAGAAGGCACACTCGACGGTTATGTTGTGTCTTGCTGATGATATCATCACCAAAGAGTCGGAGGGAAAAACCGCGCCTGGTCTGTGGTTAAAACTTGAGAGTCTTTATATGACGAAGTCTTTAACCAATAAGTTGCTTCTGAAGCAATGTCTGTTCAGCCTGAGAATGCTGGAAGGTATGCCTCTACGAGATCATTTAGATCAGTTAAACACAATTTAACTAGAACTGTGTAATATTGATGTTAAGGTAGACGATGAGGATGTTGCATTAATTCTGTTAGTGTCTTTACCCCTTTCATGTGAGAATTTTGTTCATTCTTTTATTGTGGGTAAAGATATAATGTGTCTCTAGAAGAGGTTAGATCGTCTCTTCATATAATAGCACTGCGTCATAAGGCGGCTGGTAAGGTTAACGATATTCAGGCTGCAGGATTAGTAGCCAGTGAGGGGTTAGGGACGGGGAAATTCGCGGAAGAAAAAATATAAGAAAACGTCTATTCTTGTTTTTCTAGTTCGGCTGCTACTTCTGGTTCCAAGTGTCATAAACCTACTGATATTTGTAACTATTGTAAAGAAAATGGGCTTTGGAAATTTGATTGTCCCAAGAAGAAACGACAAACCAATCTGGTTAGTTGTTGTAGCAAATATAGATTCCGAGAAAGATGATTATATATGCTCTAGTTACGGATAAGGTCACGCATAACACTTAGGTGTGAATTCTCTATTCTGGAGCGTCTTATTATATATGTCCGTGCAGGAAAAAGGATTACAACTTATGAACATGTAGATGAGGGCACGATTTGTATGGCCAACAGTGCGGTTTGTAGTATAGTTGGGATCGGTTCAGTCAAGATACAGATACATGATGGTAAGTTCTGCACATTGAACGAAGTTAGACATGTTCCACTGATGACGATGAATCTGATATCCTTAAGTACGCTGGATAGTAAGGGTTTTGGTTTCCAAGGTGAAGATGGAGTTCTGACCGTCTGCAAGGGTTCAAATGTGTTTCTTAGGGCTAGCAAACACGGTACCCTATATTATCTTCAGAGATTTACTATGTCAGGTTCCGTTGCTTTTGTATCCTCGGATGTTGATAAGGAGTATTTGACTAAGCTGTGGCATACGAAGCTTGGTCACATGAGTGAATGGGGGATGCAGACTCTGTCTAAAGAAGATTTTCTATGTTGTCACAACGTCAACCATCTGGATTTCTGTGAGCATTGTGTCTTTGGGAAGTTATATCGCAGCAAGTTTCCTAAAGCAGTGCATCGGACCAAGGGCACACTTGACTACATCCATTTTGATTGATGGGGTCCTTCTAAGGTGGAGTCTTTGGGAGGTCGCAAGTATTTTGTGTCAGTTATTGATGATTATTAAAGGATGACTTGGATATATTTAATGAAGCACAAAAGTGAAGTTTTCAGTCACTTCAAGCTGTGGAAAGCACTAATGAAGAATCAAAGAGGGAAGAAGTTCAAGAGGCTGCGAACTGATAATAACCGTTTAGAGTTTTTTTTTGTCCGAGTTCGATGCGTTTTGCAAGAAGAAAGGGATTGCTAGACATCATACAATCCGAGATACACCTCAGCAAAACGGTGTAGCAGAGCGCATGAAGCAGGCACTTCTGGAGAGGGTGAAGTCCATGCTCTCTAATGCTGAACTAACAAAGACATTCCGGGGAGAAGTAGTTAGTAAAACATGCTATCTGATAAATAGGGGACCTCACACGAGTCTGAATCTCAAAACTTCTTTTGAGATATATTCTGGTAAGGCTGTTGATTTTAAGAGCTTTTGGTAGTACTGCTTATTATATCATTCAAATTAGGGTAAGTTAGAACCACGAGCTAAAATAGGAGTATTTGTGGGTTTTAGGGATGGTGTCAAGGGATACCACCGTATCTGGTCTTCATCTGAGGGTAGGGTTTTTTTTAGCAGGAATGTCGTTTTTGATGAAAATTCTAAGATTAATCCTACTGTGAAGTCCGTTATTGTGTCATATAGAAGTAGTGTTGATAAACAAGTGGAGCAAGTGAACCAAAACACTAAGATCAACAACTACAGTCTGAATCTGAACATCAGTCTCTTCATTTCCAGTTCAGAATCAGCCAAGTTTGGCCAGTGAGCGGTTAATCAGGCCCAATTTTGGGAATCCTCAGAACAGATTTGGTCGTGAAGAAGATAATTTGGTGGGTTTTGCACTCCTGGTTGCTGAAGAGGTGGATCTGGATTCTACAGAACCATCCACCTTCTGTAATAATACATGCGTGGGGTGCCCCCCAAAAAGATCCATTGAGAGGTGATGTGGTCGTTATACACCAAAAATAAAACCTAAGTCTACTAACTAAGAAGATAGCGGAAGTAGGGTCGATCTCCACAGGGAGGAAACTAACTAACTGTAATTTAAATCTATCAGTAACAATCTGGGGAGTTTGAAAAGGTTTATACTAAACTAAAAAAATATTAAAGGAAGAGAAATAAAGATAGAGAGAGAATATGCTAGGATTCGGTCTACTGAAGTATCGGCATCTATAGGTCAACTAAGTCAGTCAATCTTTTAATGAGAAGAGCAATGGTTTTCTCCTCTCGGTCTCAAACCGCCCTAGGGATTTTCCTAATTAACTCTCGTCCTCTTAGGAGTCACCTATCAATTCTAAGCAAGCCTTCCCTTCCAATCTCTCGATCCAGGTCGGGGTTAACTACCTAGTCTAGTCTCTGCGTGCACTCATTCGACTAAACCTCAATTAAATTGCAAAGATCGATTCTCACGACTAGCTAAACTAATCTATCCTAACATGCCTTTACTACAGTTTCCCTCATCCCAACATACAAGAGAATTAGCTACTCATGTTATGAACGATGTTAACTAAGACGATTAAACATATGACATAAGACATAATAAAACCGTAATTAACAAGCATGAACAATAACGCAGCAGTAATTTAAGAAAGAGAAACAGTAGTTGAGACTAAAATAAGGATTAAGAATAAAGAGAGAAAAGTAGTTTACAATCTTAGCAAATCCGGCGTAAAGAACAATCCACGACGAATAAACCCGAATGCAAACCAAAGATAAAGTTTAGAAAACTAAAGGAAGATTAAAGCTAATAATTCCGAACCCTAAGGGTTCAGAATCCTAATGATTCTGAAACTCAATGATTCCTAATGACGACAATAAGAGTTTATATAATGCAAAACACGACTCTTAAACCCTAATTAGACTATGGACTTAAGGCCCATGATAGATTCTACTCGATCGAGGGAAATAACCACTCGATCGAGGACTTTATTGGAGGAAATTACTCGATCGAGTAACAATTCTACTCGATCGAGCAACTTTTCAGCAGCTACTACTCGATCGAGCACAGGATAGCTCGATCGAGCAACTCTTCACTTCAACTCTCCTCGATCGACCAAATATATAATCGATCGAGGTCTTTTGGCATGGCACGTAGTGTTGAACATGGCTTTGGACCCGATTGTGAGCGGTTTCACGCTTTCCCATGCAAGAGCTTCTGTTCCGTTCCTTCCATTCTCCTAAATGCATGCAAAGTGGACTGTTTTGGCTCGGTTTCCGCTACTACACAGCTTGTACCTACAAAATAGCAATGAAAGTACAAAGTAGCCAAATAGGGGCATATGGCGATATAATATCACCTAAATGACATAGAAATGCGTGCATAAATGAACTAGAAAGTCTATATAAAATACACGCATCAAACTTCCCCAAACTAAACCTTTGCTTGTCCTCAAGCAAACTAAATGCAGCTATATGGAACAAAATAAACCTAAGGGAATGGAGTAAGTCTCAGAGCTAGCAACAAGTCAATGTTAAACAGTTTAATGCACTCATTCAATCGCTACAAAGCTTAATACGAAAGTGAACGAATTTGTACAATCTTGGAAATAAATTAGACTTTCGACCTTGCAAGACTCAACCAAATTCGGACTCTCACGGGTCACTCTTCTCTCATCAAGCAAATGGTAAGTAAAAATGTATAAGAAAGAGAGAAGAAAATATAGTCACTCACCTAGACTACGACCGACACAACATGCATTGCTAACTAATATGAAAGATGATTCAAGCACCGTACACACGCATAACCACCGTTCAAGGACAATCACGTGCCGAACATGTGCAAAGATATGGATATGTGAGGCTAATTGGTAAGAAGGGGCAAAACAATTAATGGAAATGTGAGGGTAAATAGCCAAGCTAGTTCCTAACAAGACCGCAATAGAACTCGTTCCATCTTCCAACAATCAAAATTAAGCTCGATGCCTTTACAAATCTAGGCATAAACAACACAAATCCCATAAAACATCTCGACAAATAATAATAAGCGCATAGGAGGTGTAGAAAACAATAACTTCAGCCAATCATTTTTCCACAAAATATTCTTTCATTTTTTCTTTTTCTTTCTTTTCTTTTTCTTTTCTTTTTCTTGGCTGACTGAGGAAAAACCTCTCGATCGAGCAGAACAAGTAACTCGATCGAGGCACATAAACACAAAATCTGCTCGATCGAGCTAAACAAAGTACTCGATCGAGACACTATCAACACTTCTCTTCTTTTTCTCACAAAAAACCCACTCCAATCAATGAAACGAGCCAAAAACTGACACAACGGTAGAATATACCTCGACTACTAAACTAGCTCAGCAAAGGTAGGCTTAGTTTGGAATGTAGTTAAGGGCAACAGGCAGATATGGCTTTATGTGGAGTTAATGGGGTAAAATGAGGAAAAGGGAGATGCAAATATTCTCAAAACACGTAATACCGACCACAGACCCAATGCGTGCAGGCAATAAAAAAATCAAAATTCATATACAGGCAAATGACACGAGATGTGGGGAGTAACTACTCTCATTCCTAGATGAACTGGTCATGGATGTCACCAGTTATAGGCTCTAAAATCTCAGAATATATAAGTAGTTTGCCAAAAAGTTGAGTCAAGTCTAATAATCAAATTTAAATTCCAAGACAAAATTCAATAGTTCACTACTTCGATTTTACTAAATAAGTCAAGAAAGGTGCAAAGAATAGCATAAAATAGACTTGTAGTGCAATATCATCATGAACAAGACTCCAATCCGACTCAACTAAATGCAAAAATAAACGTGATATTTTTGATTTTTTCAAAAAATTTCTAATTAACATAAATTGTAAACGTGAATGCAATACAAATGCAAATGCAGACGCAAAAGGATGTAAAACACTTCCCCAAACCAAAACAGACAATGTCCTCATTGGCTATAGCACAAAAGCATATAAGGGAAAGGGAAAAAAAACAACCTAATACATGTTCCTAAGGAATGAAATATATATGAAGAATGGAAAAATAAAAGGAACAGAAACAACTCACAAAACAAAGCTTCCCCAAACCAGCATCAAACTGGGGAGCTAACATCACCGTCTCCCATCAGTTGCCTCTGTCCACAATTAATTTGGATACTAACACGAATTGCAGGTAAGATTATGCAGAAAAATCGAAAGATTAAGAACAAAAGGGGAATTGGGATCGAGTAAATTGAAAGGGGATCGAAGACTTCTCTTATATAGGTTAGTTTGCTCGATCGAGTATCAATTCTACTCGATCGAGGACTTTTGTCAGACAGGACTGCTCGATCGAGTAGTTCTGGTTTACTCGATCGAGTGGTCTTCTTTTGATGACCCTCAGTGTACTCGTTTGTTTTGAATTCCCCTCGATCGAATTACATGCCACTCGATCGAGGTCTTTTTTTTTTCTCTTCGCCTTGTGGCGATTGATTTCCGCTTCACTTTCCTGCAAAAACAATACAAACCGATACCCAAAGAAATACCAAAAGATAGTTTAGCAAGAAAAATAAATTGTCTAAACTACGGATTATCACGTAGTAGTCTAATTGTCTAACGAAAACGCAAAAGATTGTTTTTACAAGTTGCACGGGGTTGCAAACCCGGCTAGTAACCAAATAGTTCCATGACAAGGCCACCGTCAGGCCTTTGACTTAAGGAAGTACCCTCAGCTGTGGTAATTTCTGACTTCTTTTTCCACAATCCTTGGGGTATACGTGCAACGGTGGGCTCGGAGTGACTAACAATGTTAGGCATCTTCGCTGTCACGGTAGTCTCAACAGTCGAATCTTCCATGAAAATAAAACTGTCGAAGACGGAATCAGGAGTACTCAAGTCTTCCTCCTGAAGAGTCTTATCTATCCTTCTCTACCTGCGCATACACAACTAGAGAGAAAAGATAAGAACAGTCTTAAGGAATTAGAAATTCCTTAAGACGAGACAGAAATAAATAACAGAAAATTAAATTGCCTCCCCGGCAACGGCGCCAAAATTTGATGTGGTCGTTATACACCAAAAATAAAACCTAAGTCTACTAACTAAGAAGATAGCGGAAGTAGGGTCGATCTCCACAGGGAGGAAACTAACTAACTGTAATTTAAATCTATCAGTAACAATCTGGGGGGTTTGAAAAGGTTTATACTAAACTAAAAAAAGATTAAAGGAAGAGAAATAAAGATAGAGAGAGAATATGCTAGGATTCGGTCTACTGAAGTATCGGCATCTATAGGTCAACTAAGTCAGTCAATCTTTTAATGAGAAGAGCAATGGTTTTCTCCTCTCGGTCTCAAACCGCCCTAGGGATTTTCCTAATTAACTCTCGTCCTCTTAGGAGTCACCTATCAATTCTAAGCAAGCCTTCCCTTCCAATCTCTCGATCCAGGTCGGGGTTAACTACCTAGCCTAGTCTCCTGCGTGCACTCATTCGACTAAACCTCAATTAAATTGCAAAGATCGATTCTCACGACTAGCTAAACTAATCTATCCTAACATGCCTTTACTACAGTTTCCCTCATCCCAACATACAAGAGAATTAGCTACTCATGTTATGAACGATGTTAACTAAGACGATTAAACATATGACATAAGACATAATAAAACCGTAATTAACAAGCATGAACAATAACGCAGCAGTAATTTAAGAAAGAGAAACAGTAGTTGAGACTAAAATAAGGATTAAGAATAAAGAGAGAAAAGTAGTTTACAATCTTAGCAAATCCGGCGTAAAGAACAATCCACGACGAATAAACCCAAATGCAAACCAAAGATAAAGTTTAGAAAACTAAAGGAAGATTAAAGCTAATAATTCCGAACCCTAAGGGTTCAGAGTCCTAATGATTCTGAAACTCAATGATTCCTAATGACGACAATAAGAGTTTATATAATGCAAAACACGACTCTTAAACCCTAATTAGACTATGGACTTAAGGCCCATGATATATTCTACTCGATCGAGGGAAATAACCACTCGATCGAGGACTTTATTGGAGGAAATTACTCGATCGAGTAACAATTCTACTCGATCGAGCAACTTTTCAGCAGCTACTACTCGATCGAGCACAGGATAGCTCGATCGAGCAACTCTTCACTTCAACTCTCCTCGATCGACCAAATATATAATCGATCGAGGTCTTTTGGCATGGCACGTAGTGTTGAGCATGGCTTTGGACCCGATTGTGAGCGGTTTCACGCTTTCCCATGCAAGAGCTTCTGTTCCGTTCCTTCCATTCTCCTAAATGCATGCAAAGTGGACTGTTTTGGCTCGGTTTCCGCTACTACACAGCTTGTACCTACAAAATAGCAATGAAAGTACAAAGTAGCCAAATAGGGGCATATGGCGATATAATATCACCTAAATGACATAGAAATGCGTGCATAAATGAACTAGAAAGTCTATATAAAATACACGCATCAAGAGGCTTAAAATCTAATTAGTGCTTAAAGGGAATGAAAGTACTACTCATATCAACAAAGTGCACTTTCTTTTTCTGGTTATCCATGCAAAAGAACTCAAAAGTTAAGCGTGTTTGACTGAGAGTAGTTTTAGGATGGGCGACCTCCTGGTAAGATGCCCAGGATGCGCATGAGTGAGGACAAAATGCGCTGGAAAGGACCCATGTTGATTTGTGGGCCATGTACATAGCCTGGCAACTATCGTGAGTGACTTCTCTGGCCCAAAGTTTGGGCCGGACTCTTACACCTATAAAGATAAAATTACTAGTATTGAGTCTCCCAAGTTCCTTATTACTGCAATGTGAGTCGAGATGAAGTCAGTTCAAAAGAATCAGACATGGGGAATTAACCAAGAGGTCGAGGGATAGATAGATTGTTACATGCAAACGGGTTTTCAAGAAAAGAGGAAGGGAAAACACAGTTTGAAGGGGTCAATTATAAAGCTCGGGTTGTAGCCATGGGGTTCACACAAAGAGAAGAGGTAGATTACAATGAGATCTTCTCACCTGTGGTCAGACATACTTCAATCAGGGTGCTACTAGCGATAGCTGCACATCAGGAGCTTGAACAATTTGATGTTAAAACAACTTTCCTACATGAAGAGTTGGAGGAAGAGATATACATGGCTCAGCCCGAGGGTTTTCAGGTTCCCAGAAAAGAAGAGTATATGTTTGAAGTAGAGTTGTTCATAGGTCGTCCCGTACATTGAACCCGACTCATCTTGCCCGCTAAATAAGCAGGCACGGACAAGGCATTTTAAGAAAAATACAAAGGCCTGGCCCACTTACCCGTCCCAAGCCCGCTAACCCGCTTGTCCGTGGGCTAAAAAATTAACTGTAGCCCGGCCCATGTCCGGTCCAAGCTTGCATTTGATCACCTCTAGTTTGGAGGCTGAAAAAGTATTTATATGGGCTAAATTAGTCTCCCATGCAATGGTATAAGCGGTTAGACAGCTACGTAATACAGATTGATTATAATAGGTGTTTGTATGATTGCTCTATATACTACAGTAAGGCAGCGAATGATTCATTCATCTATCTAGTCCTATATGTCGATGATATGCTAATAACTGCAGAGAAAAATTCTGATGTGCAGAAATTAAAGAGTCTCCTAAATACTGAGTTTGAGATGGAAGACTTGGGTGCAGCGAAAAAAATTCTTGGAATGGAGATCTACAGGTAAAAGAGCAAGAAGAAGCTTTTCTTCTCAAAGAAAGGCTATATTCAGAAAGTGTTGTCCAGGTTTGACATGTCTACAACAAAAGTCATATATAGTCCTAGTGTAGCGATGCACATCTGTCTGCTGCTTTTGTACCTATGTCAGCTTAAGAGAAGGCATACATGTCTCGGTTTCCTTATGCTAGTGTAATGGGAAGTTTGATGTATGTTATGTTATGTACTAAGCCTGATCTAGCACAGACTGTTAGTATGGTGAGTCGTTTTATGGGTGATCCAGGAAAAGAACACTGGCAAGCCGTGAAAAGGATCTTCCGGTACCTTTATACATCTGATCGATCTTGGTCTCATTTATGCATATGATACATCTTTTTTAGTATCTAGGTATTCTGACTCAGATTATGCTGGAGATGGGGACAGTAGAACATCAAAAACTGGTTATGTAATCAATCTTCGTGGTTCAGTTGTCAGTTGCAAGGCTAGTTTGCAGCCTATAGTAACGTTGTCTACTACATAAGCTAAGTATAGGGCGTTGACAACAACAACTAAAGAGGAAATCTGATTACAAGGACTAATATATGATTTGGGTCTACATCAAGACCAGCTATTGTGTACTGTGATAGTCTTAGTGCAATTTGTTTCGCTAAGGATCAAGTACATCATGAAAGAACTAAACACATTGATGTAAGGTATCATTTTCTAAGGAATGAGAAGAGGATTAAGGTGAACAAAGTAGGTACTACGGATAACTTTGCTGATAAGCCAGTTACGCAGAGCAAGTTCCGACATTGATTGTTTGGACTTGCTAAATATATGAAGCATCTGATTGCCCCTTAGAGGGCAATGTCTGAGGGGGAAGGGAAAAGATTTTTGTAAGGTACATCAGACATCTATTAGGTGCATCTGGTACATCTGTTTGGTTGAGAGAGAATTCATGTCAAGGTGAAGATTTTTTGGATTTTTGCCTTGAATCGATTTGTTCGTATCTCTTAATCTGTTTGGGCTAGGATTCTGCTTTGGGCCTATGATCAGTTTTGGGTCTTCTAAGTTTTCTGTATTAGGTTTTAGAGAGTAGTTTATAAACTCTATAAGCCTAACCCTAACAGTTATACATATCATAACAATCTGAAATCTGAATCTGAAACTCTGTAAAAAAATCCTCAACATTTATAAAACTCTCCTCCCATTTGCCCTATGAACGTAACTAAAACACCGTTTTTGAACAAAATTTAATAACAAAAGATATTTATTTTCCTATGTTTAGATACACTCTCAAAAATTTAATTTCACTCAAAAATTTATAAGATTTGAAAATATCATATGATATCAAGCTTAAAAAGTAAAAACTTATTAAGCTATAGGAATTGTTCAGCTACAGTTCTTCTCCTATGTTTAGATACACTTTTAAAAATGTAATTTCGCTGAAACTATGTTGTAAAGTGAACTATATCTTTTATATTATTTTAAGAGAACTTTGACGTATTTTGTATGAGTGTATTATAATGAAAAAGATGAATTTGTACGCGGGTGATAAGAATTTCCTCTGAAAAAGGAAGAGGCAAGGAAGTAGTCAAAATGTTTAATTTAAAAGGATATATATTATCAAAATTATTTTACAACGAATGTAAAAATATGTTCGAATAAATATAAACCCACTCAAAGTTTAGAATAAATTAAAGATGCACTGTCCATATTGGATACGTTGGGCAATGCTCGGTCAGGCTTGAAGAAAATGTTCAAGTTTACAACCGTTGTAAACAAGTATAATTTACAGCGAGAGTGTAAACTATCCAAACCAGCACTTTTTCTGAGGGTGATGGAATGATACATGCCTTTATTATAATATATAACGGTTATAAGCAAAACTAATTGAATAGAAGTTGATTCACATATGGACTTATATTAATGGGATTTGAAAATATTACTACAAAAAGTCGTAGAAGCTAAAAGTATATAACGGCCCTTATATTCCTTATATATATTTTGAGGGTTAGTCAAAATATTTCAAAATATATCATTGATTAAAATTGTCCAATGTGTTATACAAAAATTGCAGTGCATAATTACAATTGTTGATAGGCTACTCTAGTGTAGGGAGTAACAAAAGTTATGAGTGGTAATTAAAAAAGTAATGAATATTTTTTGAGTGGTTATCATAGAAAAGTATATATAGTAATGACAAATTTAGGAAAAGAAAAACCAATTTTTACAATGCCACTAAAGAGTTTAAACTATTTATTTGTTTACTTTTATATATACGGACAGCTTTAAAGAGCAATGTGATTACCTAATCTCTCTTTATTAAAGCTAAAACTACAAATCTTTATTAAAGCTAAAACTACAAATCCCATGACAAGCATAACAAAATAATAGGGTGGCTTGAAAAGTCAACAATTTTTTTGGAGTTATTCCATGGGATTTCTTTTTTTTTTTCATGTGATAATTTTTGGCTTGTGAAACATCACTTGCACAGTTACACTTGACAATTTCCTCATTCGTTATTCAATAATTTGTCTATGAAAGAACACTAATTAACTTACAATTGAAACAAAAAATTACCAAGGACAAAAATTAATTTTGCTTATAAATTTATAATAGCCAATTATAATAGGCATATTATAATTGATGGTCTGACTTATATTTTAATAAGATTTCTGAAATATGTAACATTATCACTTACTTTTCAATTATTATATATTTTAATGATTATTTCACACATTTGAATTTTTAACAATTTGACAAAATTATTTTCAACGACCACGGCTCAAAAGCTTCATTTGTTTTACTTCAGTAATTAATAATATGTACTAAATGAAAAATGGATCAAATAATTCATTTTAAAATGAAATATGGGTCTAAATTGTTTTTTTATGCCGCGCCACTAACAAGACGAAGTAAAGACTCCAAATTAGGTAACCAAAGAGCATATCGTCTACAAAAATTAATGTGCAAATTGACGCTAATATATCATTTATACTAATTGCAAATTGATTTATAGGTCTGATCTGAAACTTTAATTATATCATTTATGCTAATTTATACGGATTTAAAACTAGTTGCATTATTAAGAGTTTTGCTATTGCGCAGGAAGCAAAATCGGGAGCAAAAGCGGGAGCAAAAGCGGGAGCGTAAGCGGAATTATTATTGGGATAAATGTGGGAGTAATTGCTCTAGTGATTTCATTGGTCATTGGTATCTTGTTCTTTTGTAAAAGGACACCAAAACCAATTATGGCAAACCATTTAACGTCGGAGCTAGATGATGTTAACCTTGTAAAGATTGAACCAAATACAGCAAATTACTCCGAAGATGGTTATAATTCAACCCATATTGTGTCCGAATTTAATACTACAATCGTCCCGGTCAATTATTGCCATAGTCCTTTTCTAGTGTCTCAGTTAATTGTTGTCATTTCTATATTAGGAAAATTTTCAATGAGTAATTTGACAGTCAAATAAAATTATTGTCCACTTGTCATCCATAGGTATACCACAAATAATTCCCTATTATTTCCTTAATATTTGTGCCAAAATAAAAGGATAATAATTAACCGGGAAGGGAGTACGTGGTAATGACTAAGTAAGTTGTTGCTCATTTCATCTTATAAATTGTGGTGTAGTAAAGCAGGCTCAAACTACAAGTAGTGCAAATCCTGAGGATCTTTTGTCAACGGGAATCAATAATATGGATGGTCTTATGACTCCGGAATCACTGAAATATGAATTGGAAGATATTGAAGTTGCTACAAATAACTTCTCCAAAGATAACAAAATTGGCCGAGGAGGATTCGGGTTTGTTTACAAGGTAAACCTATTTCAATCTCCGGACACTCGCTTCTTACTGTGAAATAGTGTCACGTAAAAAAAAGGATATATTACATGGTACCCTATGTTTTTTTGGGTTTCTAAGCGGTACCCCTTCTTTTCTTGAAAAAAGTTTTGACCGCGTATAATTCATGGTGAAAAATTCGGAACGCGACGATTTTTTCCCCAAAATGATCGTGTTCTTGAGATTTTTGATTTGAAAAAAAAAATAGTCACTTTATAAACGTGTTGCAAGAATTATGGTCTGTCAAACGTTTTTAACCGAAGAAACTTTGACAGACGATATCTCATGGCTACGAATTCATAAAGAAACGTTTTTTTTAAATCGAAGATCTCGAGAATACGATCATTTTGAAAAAAAAGATTCGTTGCGTTCCGAATTTATGATCATGAATTATACGCGGTTAAAGTTTTTTCAAAGAAAAGGAGGGGTACCAAGTAGAATGTGGGAAAAAAGAAAAGGTACCAGGTAGAATATCCCTAAAAAAATTAAACGGATTACGGTCCTCTCGTTCTCCAAATCGTTATCCTTATGGCTCCCTTCCGAAATTTAACCTTTAATATTGCTAATTTATTTATGTTCTCCCTTATATTCAGGGCGTGTTACCAAATGGGCAACAAATTGCTGTGAAGAGACTATTAGATGGCTCAGGTCAAGGCGATAAAGAATTCCAGACCGAGGTTGTAGTCTTAGCAAAGCTTCGGCATAGAAATCTAGTTCGGCTGCTAGGATATTGCCTAACGGATGAAGAAGCCATATTAGTTTACGAGTTTGTGGCCAATAAGAGTCTCGATTACTTTCTCTTTGGTATTCTACCTTCATTAAATTTATTACAGCACAATGTAAAATTTCTATCAACACGTACGTGCGGCCATTTACACCCCTTTTATTCATTTAATCCAGATAGTAGTAAGCGAGGAGAATTGAACTGGTCATGTCGTTTTGAGATAATCAAGGGTGTTGCGCGAGGAATGATGTATATTCACGAAGACTCTCCAGTTCGAATGATGCATCGTGATCTCAAAGCTGCCAATGTTTTACTTGATGCTAAAATGTATCCAAAAATTGCGGATTTTGGATTGGCAAGAATTTGTGATATTGGACAAACTCATATTACTGCTACTCGAGTTGTTGGAACTCAGTAAGTTTCACATCTCCTTATTTTCTTATCTCCTTCGTTATCAGCTATTGTCGGTTTTAGGTCGATCTAGAGATGATTAATGGTAAGTCGACCCTAAATCAGGTTTAGTTTAGATTAAGACTTGGGGGTTGTTCTTGTAACAGCTATTTTGCCTTTTAGTGCTTTGAAATAGTACTCGTAATTAAGTTGAGATTTTAGGCACTGCGGGTGGCATGCTTCAATAACGGTCTATTGCAATTTAAAAGGTCTAGATGTAGCTTCTTTTTGTATGTGTTCCTACCATGTTATTTGTCCAAAAATCGCAGTGGCTATATGGCTCCAGAGTATTTATTTCACGGACAATTCTCGACGAAGTCAGACGTCTATGCCTTAGGCGTGCTAATCTTGGAGGTCGTTAGTGGTACCAATGTTAGCAGTTCCTCCTTCAACCAACCAGGAGCCGAAGGCCTTTTATGCTATGTGAGTGTTACCCTTTTTTGAACTTGTTTTGCTAGTCTTTTCGTTCTCTATTAATTCGTTAATGCTAACAGTATCATTATGTGATGAATACACAATAAGTTAATAGAATATAACTACAATATATGGGCCTCAATCATCATCTTAAGGTATTGGTTGAGATGATTCATCTATCATGGTATCAGAGGCATTGTGACCAAAGGTCACGAGTCCGAACCCTGGCAGCCTCCAATATCTTACAAACTTACAAAGTGGAAAAACTAAACACATGGTATGGTGGGCTTGTGCACTAACCACTTTTAAAGCCCAATAGGCACTCGGGTGAGGAGGCATAATAGAATATAACTATAATATATGTGTTTCAACTATCACCTTAAGGTTTTGGTTTTGATGGTTCATCTATCATAAGTGACTTATTCGACGGAGTATTACGCATCCACAGGCATGGCGATGTTGGGAAGACGAAAAGCCTTTAGAAGTTATGGATCCATTGTTAAGAGATTCGTTTTCAAATAATGAAATTATAAAATGTGTGCAATTGGGGTTACTGTGTGTTCAAGAAGATAATAATCTGAGGCCTACTATGTCAACAGTAGTCCACATGCTCAGTTCTCATTCGAGTGTTGCTACGATAGCTATGCCACAACACCCCGCTTTCATTTACAGTAGAGGCTTCACGCCATCAACAACGGTGTCAACAACGTCTAGCACAGCTAGGTTGATTTCATGAGCCTAGGGCAGTTTGATCACTTGGGACGTTTGACATGTCGATGAAATTTTGCTACCAATGCAAGTGCAGATATTGTATACTTAAGGAGTTGCAAAATTAGGATTTTGATTGTATTTGCCCATGCCCGTCCGTCCCTGAGTTTTTTGGGGCCTAGACAGAAAGGGTTGATTGGGGCCTCGTTACAAAATACAATGTAATTAAATTCTTGGGTTTTTGTATATGGTAATCCTGTGTTTTTTCAAATTCTACGTGGTAACCCTACTTTTCAAAGATCACACATGGTAACCCTCAACTCTATTAATACCTATTGGCGTGACCCTCAACTATTTTTTCCGTCAACTTGATCGTTAACTATGTGACGTGACCAATTGAAATATGAGATTTTCTACAAGGTAACCCTTCATTTTATAAAATTCTATAAGGTAACCTTTTTTTTTGTTATGAAAGAAATACTTTTATAAATAATATCTTAGTTCCTCAATTTACCATTCTTAGCACGTTTTTTACTCAATTACTTCAAAAAAATGTCAACTCTCGATATCATCATCTTTTTAAGGTATCATTATCGCAATTCTCCAAAAATCGGATTCGATGATTAACAAATAAATCCACTATTAAGCTTTAAATCATATGTTTACAAATGAGTCTCCATTCCTCAATTGTACACAACTTTATTACGCCAATTTTTAGAATAACTTAAGTGAGTCAGTGTTAGTTGTTTGCAACATTTCCGTTCTTGATTATAAATGAGGTTTCGAAAATAAAAGTTTTTTAATTAAAAAAAACCAATGTATTGTGATTGATTATTTCAATGCTCGGTATAGAAAACTTTTACTTTGGCATTTAGAAAATTTTATTAGGAGTTTTTTATATATAGCAAAGTTCGTACTAGATTTTCTTTTAAAACTCAGTTAATTGAAGGATAATAAAGATATATTTGATAATTTTGGGTGTAATTGAGTAAATATGTGGAAAAAAGATTAATTAAGGAATTATATTTTTGAGCATGTGTGAATTCTAAAAAATATCTTGTAGAATATTTAAAAAATAGAGGGTTACGTTGTAGAAAATCTCATAAATTAATTGGCCACATCACATATTCTATGAGTTTTAGAAGGTGAGATGCAAGCCGGCTAAGGTTGATAGAGTTTGGATTACCGGTTGTTAACTGATTCACATGATTACGTGTTGATTAGGGTTTGAGTGTATCATGGCCATGTTTCTGAGAGGAACCTCTGAGCTAGCATACCAGTTTCCCTACCTCGAGTTATAGTTTATTATCGGTTTCACATGATAGCTTTCACATGCTAGGTTAATTGTTAGTTATCTGTTTCATAACATGAAAAGCATATCATATATGTTAAAGTTTTGTATTGTTCATATACATTGCTTTTATGTTATTCATGTTTTATTAAACTTGACATTTCGTGGCTGGGAGGACTAGGAGTTACTCCCCACTGACTGTGGCTTCCGTGTTTATATTTAATGCGGTCGAACAGGTGGTGAATG
>JAIUZE010005939.1:0-127970 GCA_022085475.1 Heliosperma pusillum
AATCACGCCATCGGTACCACCGTTCCCTCCATCGGTGCTACCACTGGCTCTCACTCCATCGCTGCGACCACTGATTCTCGGAGTATCGGTGCGGCCACGTGAGCCTCTCCCTCTATCGGTGCGACCACGTGAGCTTCTCCCCCTATTAACAACTGGGGGTCTACCGGCGTATGCTCGTATTTCTGGAAGCGAGGTCCTCATAAACTGCCTAAATTCTCCGGTCATTGCAGGGTCATCAACATCATCAAAATGTGAGAAGCGGTGAATAAGCGACTGACCAACCTGCAAAGTAAAGGAATAAACAGTTATATTAAAATTGAAACACATTTATATGAATACACATTAATATTAAAATTACATATATATTAAACGTACCGTAGTCGGAAAGTGGGACCTCGATACGGGCAGCTCACCGACATCACGGGGAACATTCATCACATAAGGATGCGAATGTGTACTAAACCACTCCATATACCCTTGCGTGTAAGCATGTGGTGGGTGATCGGGCAATGAACGCCTATCCAAATGTACTCTGTGAATTTTCCAATTATTCCACACGTAGTCCAACCTCGCACCGTCCTATTGCACATCATATGCAATCGACTTAACTGGACGGTAAGCCCTGTCAGTGGGAGGCATGGGGGGCGGGATGGTCTGCATGTACCCAAATTGTCGAAGACATCTCTCAGGGTAGTATGGCTCAACAATATCGATAAATCTCAACAACCCCTGAAACGCGGTACTAGGGTGTTCAGTCTCGGGATTCTGAGGGTACGGTCTCCAAGCTACCGACTCTATAGGCAACAAATCCAACTGCTCTCGGTATTTTACAAGTGCTCTATCCGCCTCAGCGCGTGGTACAGAACTAGTAGACCATATTGAAGCCCTCGGAGTATCAGGACTGGTTACCAAGGTCGCCATCGGCCTAAAACTGGGAAAGTACTCGAAGATCCACGACTGCAACAAGGTCAAACAACCACATAAACCCTTACAATCAGCCCTCGAAGAAATACCCAACTGCCTATATAGATAAGCCAACGTGCCGACACCCCAAGCATACTTACTAATGCTACGAACATCTCTAAGCAACGGGAATATGTTTGCCCGAACCCTATCACTAGATTTGTCAACAAATAATGTCGAACTCAATAAGATCATCAAGTAACCCTGAACCTTAGAAGCCACTCCCCGCTTGCCCCCCGCAACCAACTCTTTCAAAGCTTTTTGTAAAATCAAATTGCCCTTGTATATCTTTGCATCATTACCTTGTTCCCACTGCTCTTCTAACTGAGCCTCAGTCATAGCCAACAACTCCGACATACCAAGCACGGGATGTGCCATATCAGCCTCGGGTATGCTACAAGAATCCCCATCAATACTAATCCCAAGGATCTCCGCAACATCGTGCAGCAGTATCGTCATCTCACCCCATGGCATGTGAAATGTGTTGGTGTCCGGCTGCCACCTCTCAATAAATGCACACAACAACGACATGTTCAAATTTTTATGCATAATGTCGGGCAAATGACTAAGATCCGATTCCGCAACTATCGCGCGAACCTCATCTGGCAAAATCCACTTACGGAGCTCAACTACTGATCTTTCTCTAGTGTATTTAGTCAACAAACCACGCTCAAAGCCACGCTGATTCCACATAACGTAAGAAATGTGTCCACCAAAACTCGGAATCACATCCGGTACTAAAGGACCCCCTGTGATGGCCCCGTCAATATCCAGCTCGAATCTTTCCCTCTAGCCCTTACTTTCCTACGCGGTTCAACCCCCGAACTGCTAGACCCCGAAGCATAGCTCTCAAACCTACCCTGCGGCCCCCGTCTAACCCGAAAAACAGAAGTCGCCTCCACATTTGTCCCCTCAACATTACCCGCCTCCTCATTATCCCCCTCATCATTTCCCGACCCTTGATAATTTCGTTCCTCCTCCTCAAGTTCTCTCTCGAACTGTTGAAACTCCCCATCATAAAAATCGGGCTCATTTGGTATTTCTGATATTTCGATCGACCCAATACTAGTATCTCCAACCCTCACATTAACTTTTTTCCGACGATATGATGCATGAAGTTTAGACCTACGGTCATCATTTTCCGACATCTGCATAATACAAATTATAATAGAAAAACTAAACATTTAATTACATAAAACAAAAAACATAATTACAATTGTAATTAATAAAAGTACGTAAATATATTATCAAACATTTAATTACATAACACAAAAAACTAAAAGTAAGTAAATATATATTACATAATAAAAATACGTAACTATAATTACATAATAAGACATTTTTAAAAAAAAAAAACCAACCAACATTTAATTTGTAATTAATAAAAGTACGTAAATATATTATCAAACATTTAATTACATAATTCAAAAAAACTAAAAGTACGTAAATATATATTACATAGTAAAAATACGTAAATATAAATACATAATAAGACAATTTTTAAAAAAAAAAAAAAAAAAACCGGAAAAAACCGGCCCATTCGTGTGAATTACACGAATGGACCTGGGCCAATTCGTGTAATCTACACGTCTGGGCCGTGGCTCATTCGTGTGGATTACACGAATTGGCTCAGGTCCATTCGTGTAATCCACACGAATGAGCCATGGCCCAGACGTGTAGATTACACGAATGGACCTAGGTCAATTCGTGTAATTCACACGAATGGACCAATTTCCGTTTTTTTATTTTTTTTTTTTGTAAATTTAAAAATAACAACCTAATGGGCTCTAATCGTCACATGCTTTCTAATCTACGTCAACCTATAAACTAATCTATACTAATTGAATAAAAAAAGAAGAAAGATTGAACATACCTTGTACAAATGAAAGAAGATTGAAAGAAAGATCAACAAGATATGAGAAAGAAGTTTGATGTTTGAAAGGAAGAAATTAGAATGAGAAAGAAGCGATTTTGAATATATAACGGTTTGAAACGGTTTTTTGAATTTTGAATAATGAAAATTGAAGCGATTTTGAATTTATAACGGTTTGAAACGGTTTATTGAATTTTGAATAATGAAAATTGAAGCGATTTTAAATTTCTAACGGTTATGACTACTTTGTCTGTCATAATTGCACTCTATTAAGACGGAAAATTTATGACGGTTTGAATTTTAAAATATTAAGACGGAAAATTTATGACGGTTTGAATTTTAAAATATTAAGACGGAAATAATATCCCACTTTATTATATGTTGGTCAATTAATGATAAAGGGCAAAGAAGTAATTATGGGGGGCGGGATTTAGCAATGCCCCTTATTAATGGTACATCACTGTAATATGTCAGACTCTTGAATATTTGGGCTAGTGTAGACCATCAGTAGTTACTTGAGGCCTTGAGGGGCCGTGGTCGTGGTCGGGATCGTAACTTTTTTTTGTGGGTGTGAAGGTAGTCACAACTCACAAGTACAATTTTGATATTAAAGGAACCCAAATTAGCCCATATATTCGACTCGTCATGTCTTTACAAGGTACACTACTTGACATGTGTAATGTGTTGCATAAGGTTTTGTAGCTCATGCCCTTTCTCCACTTTACATACGCGTCCCAAATGACTAGGACCTGTTTGTATCAAGGCCTTGAGGGCATACATCATCTTGCCTGGTTCTTTAGTATGGACACCGGCTCGTTGAGGCTTTAAAGCGCTCGAATTCTATGTTGACGTTTTGAGGTGTATTTTCGGCACTTTTATGGCCATTGCATTTGTCAATTGATGACTCTTCTATTCAAGTTTCAACTGTGTGTGTCATGAATCATGATGACCCATGAATCATGATCTATCCATCTGCTCATGAGTATTCGGGTTTGTCTAAGCTTCTCCTCTTTTAGACTTGAGATTGGCTCGGAATTTAGAATTTAAACACGGCTCGCGGGAAAACTCATCAAGCCTAAACATTTGAAGTGTTATATTTTAGCTTGGAAAAATAGAAAGCCGAGGTGAGATTGGTTCGAAATTGTAGAAACTCTCTAGTTGATATTTGTTTATATATTTGCTTAAAAAAAATGAAAATATATATAAAAGCAAATACCCAAATAGGCCTTTCTAATCCGAGTTTATTAACCTCGTGTGTGTGAACCAAATTTAGAATCGTTTTCATCAAGATCGAGCTAAGATTTGACCGAGCTGATCTTCAAGATACGTCGAATGGACGTTACACGTCTATAAGTGTGTAGACCACGCCCAACGTCCGCATATTCCCTTGATTGAAATCAAGGTAGCTAAACTTTTTTTTTTCCCGTTTTTAATCATTCACATTACAAAAAAAAAGTAAGAAAAGTGAATAAAAGTAGCTGGATTTTACTTTTCTATATTCATTTTCAACTAAGAGTTTGCATGTAAAGAAAGACCCTTAACTTTTTTTCTTGTTTTCTAACCCCTATAACAAAAAACACAATGTTAGATTGATAGGGTTTGATTTTCTTTTTTTCCATACTTTTCTATATCTCAGACAAAATGTAGTGGCGGATCCCTCTTAGTTGACTCTTTGTGTTCATTTCACTATTTTTTTTCAACCTTTTAGTTTTGTTTTATTTCTCATTTGATGTTAGAGTTTCATTGTCCTTGTTCTTGAGTCTTGGCTCTATGTGTTTTGATGTTTGGTTTTTGAAACTTGACATGGTTTTTGAAACGTGACGACGGTGTCGTATGCGTCATTTTAGTGATTGAACTAGTTTTTTTTGGCAACCGTAAATCAAAAGGCATCAACATTACAAGCCCGTAACTCTTTTCGCTATATTATGGTCCACCTTATTTAAGTGCCTAACGATAAAATTAAAGCTAATACAATGAAAGAAAAAATACGCACTATGATCAATAACGCGAAGGATTCCATGAGTTGGTGATGCCCTTTTCTCTACCTCGCTAATTTGCAGCAGAATTTGTTGATTTATTACAAAATTAATTTTTTCTCTATTGTAAACAAAGATTAAACCTAGTGCCACAATTGGTCACATCATTGGTCGATAAAAATATTTCGTGACAGTATCTGGTATGACAGAATCCATGGAAATGTATCATTGTTAAAACTCGTGATTATAAGGTGTTAAATGAGTGACAACACTGACAAGAGAGCAACAAATCTATAAAAATGAGAAGGGGATTCGAACCTGCGATTTATAACTATAATATATGGGCCTCAACCATAACCTTAAGGTTTTGGTTGAGATGGTTCATCTATCATGGTATCAGAGCCAGAGTGACCGAAGGTCACGTGTGCAATCCCTGGCAGCCCCTAATATCTCACAAACTCACCAAGTGGAAAACCAAGCACATGATATGGGGGCCTGTGCACTAACCACCCACTCTTCAAGCCCAATGGACATTCGAGTGAAGGGCATAATAGAATATAACTATAATATATAGGCCTCAACCATAACCTTAAGGTTTTGGTATGATTCATCTATCACGATTTATCATCCACAATATCATCTAACACTTTGAAATTACACATTTGTACATGAATCAATTTTCACATTTGTTTTTTTTGCTAAAAGAAAAAAGATAAAGGAAGACTAAAGTCATGGTAGTTTGTCTAATGAGTTCAAGTAAACAATCATTCCTCAGGTAACTCAGTTGAGGGTGTGATTTCACAGTGTTGGGAGTTGTTGGAGCCTCCCTTTTAGACTTTTGTTTCCCAACTTCTCCCTCGGGTACTCTTCCTTTCTGGCTAAAGTTATTAGATATGGGATTTTGGATAGATTATATTAACATTACTATTAGTTTAAACATCTTAAAAAGTGGTGTTTTGAGTTAAGTGGATTATCAAAGCAAACCTACTAATTCATCATATTAGTTTGGCGTGTTAGTGTCTCCGTCTCGGTCATTTATTATCCAATTATTTTTAGGGTGTTTCAGAGAAGTGTTGTCCTTTATATATTAGAAAAGTTTTCTATGAGTAATTTGATCAACCAATGGTACTATCGTCCACTTGTCATCCATAAATAATCCTCATTCTTTCCTTGATCTTTGTGCCAAAATAAAATAACAACAATTGACCGGGACAAAGGGAGTAATATGTTACGACTTTTATTGTTAAAAATAGGTTATCATGTGTGTTCGTTATTTCATAATGTAATGAACGATCCAAAGCACTATCGATAGCTCTGACAGCCGATTATTAGGTTGTTGTGCGATAAATGTGGTCCTTGGTAAATGGTACTCCATTGTTGCCATGATATCATTTATAAAAAAAATGTAAAAAGCAAAACGATTCGTTAAACTGTCTAGTGAGAATCAAAGGTGTAAATGCCTCGGTAATAAGATGTTAATGATTAAATAGCGAAAATTTATAGATTTTTTTTGTTTTGGTTTGTGGCCAAGTTAGTATTCATGCTTTAAGAAAGAACTAAGCATATGTGAAAAGTTGGTCGTGAATGAAGCTTCAATTAGGGGTAAGAATTGAAAACACGCTTTTGAAGTTTTGATGTTGGCCATATTGACTTTCCCAAAGTGATTGACTTGTGTCTTTACTTCTGTAAAGAGCTTTAGAACTTGCATCATAACAACAATCATTACATGAAAATGTGAATGCAAACTTACTAAAATTCAAAAAAAAAAAAAAAAGAGAAAACATTTGTCCTATTTTTGATCATTTCTTTTACTCCTTGGAAAAAAAAGAGGTTTATAATCAAGTCAAGGATTATAAACATCTATTAGTATATTTAGATGATACTTTGACTTCTAAAATATCTAAGAGACTTTGAATTGGTAGATATACTTCATACTTCTAGAATTATTATTAATCCATTTGTGCATAAATTACGAGTATGGTTTGTATTATATATTATGGCAATACTGATTAAAATTCACTCGCTTTTAAGATATTAACTTTTGAATTTAGCTATGAAATATTAGGTGTTATCTTATTTCGATAAACTTAATTATCTTATTGTAAAACAATTATAAAAATAACTTCATTCTCGATATATAAAGAAAGTTGAGGTTGTACCACACGATGATACTGAAATTGGATTGAAACCGCGCAACAATTCATTTGCCGGATAACCGGATTGAGTTGCTTATTATACAAATTACTTGAAAGTTTAATAAAAGTACTTTTTAAATATGCAAGAATAATAAAAGTTACTATATTAAAGAAAGCAAATCCATCTTATAGATAGAGAATAGTCTTTGAAGAAATACACAAGAACAAAGATACAACTTTGCATTAATATTTTGCTAACTAGTTTGAGGGTTAATGCAAAATGTTGATGAAGCGGATAAATTTTCTCCATTGTAGAAAAATCCCTAAAAGAAAATTCATTTGCTTCACCAATTTGCATTAATCCAAAACTTTATTGATTAAGCAATACAAACACTCCATAATTAATAATTAGCAAACTCATCATAGGCAAATGCTCCGAAACAAACCGCTCCTCTTCCTTGTTGAGAAATTTTTTGTTGGAGAGCACAAGCCTTGATATATAAACCTAAAAAACTTAACATCAAACGACAATGATTAAAACCCTTAATTAATTATGCAAATATCGAACTAATTAACGATAAACTTCTGTCAAGAACAATGACAGGGCGTCACCTGGTGGTACTAAGTTTCTGTACCACGTGAGACTCACTCACAAGTCACATGCATTACGTGGACATTACAACTTAGTACCACCTGGTGGCGCAATCTCATTTTCTTTTCGTCAATGAATCAATAATTGCACTAGCTAATAATCTTCAGAGCCAGAGCCAGTAGTAACGCAACCCCTCTCTTTCTCGAACCCTGTAAGGGAAGGGTGGGGGGAATGACCCATACCGAAAGACCTAATATGGTCCTTAAGGGATCTCTTGTGCTTGAAATCGGAGCCACAAGTGCAATACCAAAGCTTGCCACAATTTTTCTCATGTGTTCTCCAATCTCCCTTAACTGCAAATGCCTTACTACATTTCCTACACATGAAGCCTTTTATACCATGTTTTCTCTTGAAATGGGTTTGGAGGGTCCGGAAGTCCTTTAACGGTTTCGCCCGTGGGTGGTTAATGTTGTTCTTGCACCCTTGTGCACAACAAAAACATGGTAGCCTAAGCATTGCTGCTGGTTGTGCCCCTCTTAGTGAATGAGGTCCCTTCCTATACTCTGAGCCATGACCCCACATATGCATCTGCCATAATTAATCAAAATCTAACAATTAATTGATCACTTCACAATTCACTATGATTTATAATCACATAAATAAGAACATACTACAACATACAACAATCTGGTCGTATTTATGTATCTCATTTTTATTAGTCTTTTATTACATCAACTAATTAAGGTTACCTATCCTTTTGAAAACAAGAAATGTTTTTTTTTTCTGCATTGAAAAAAGGGTAATCTGATTACATATGGTTAAGATCATAAAATATAATGTTATATTTTTGTATAAGATTCAGCTGGTCTCTATTGTAATGGGGCATAAATTGTAAAGGACGAAGAAATGTAATCATTTATGATCCATCCACAAATTATTTTATGATAAAAAATAAAGGAGGAAATCAGGAAGTGTGACCATTTTATAATATATAAAAGGTAACCATCCACATTTTAAGATAATGGTTATTCCGTACATTTATTATAAAATAGTTATATTTCTTTACTATAGTCTTGTGATGTGTCCCAAACGAAAATTTGTGTATGAACACTAAAATGAGGATTATAATTAAAGGTATGTGAAAGCAAGAAAACAAGTGAGATATGTGAGCACGAATGCACGATCAATCTAATTGTAGTACCTAGAGATAATACTTTTTTGTTTTGTTTGATTTGTTTTCTGTGGCCCGACTTTGCTAAGGTCACAAACACTACTTCAACTATTTACCAATTTTGTTTTAATTTTTTCAAGTTTTTCTTTTACAAATCAATCTCCATTTACCATTTTTTTTTACAAATTAATCTATGTAAAATTCAAATTCCAAATATAATTTAAGTACGGAGTACATGTTTACATGGTGCTTCATATGCTAATTGACTTACCATCATACGAAATTAACTACTCCGTAGGTTAACAATTATCGTTTTATAATTCCTAAAAGTTTCAATTATCTTCAGATGTCTGCTAACTTAATTATCATTGAGAAATGAAATGCGTGGTTTCATGACATATATAGATCCAAATATACGACTGCATATTTATATAATATAATTAGTAAAATTATATTTTTTTTATATATATGAAAAAGATCTATACTCTTTATAATTATAATTAAAATGAAGGCATGAGAGAACGTACTTGCATGTTATTATAACGGTTGAAAGTCTTGCTACAAATGGAGCAAGCAAATTGCATGGGACCTATAAGAATTTGTGTTGCGGTTGGTATCCAAAACCTACCACTATCTATGTTAAATGATGATGATGATGAGTAATCATAATCCATGTTATGATTATCATGATTAATCATCATCATCATACTTGTTTTCTCTTCTTTTAAGCTCAAATACTTAGGCTTTAGTATCTTAGCTTCAACTACCCCATCATCTTCATCATTAGAGTACTCTTGATCATGGTATTTAGTGAAATTATTATCATTATTATTATTATTAGGCAACCCTATGTGTAAAGCAATTGTAACCCTATCTTCTTTGTAAATTACATCATTGCCCTCCTCTTCCTTCATTGGCCTTGCCTCACTAAGCCTACTTAGTAGGGGCAAGGTCGTCTCGCGATCATCGTCTTCTTCTTCTTCTTCGTCGTGTTGGTGGTTTTTGTAGAAGAGAGGAAAATTCATCATTGTAATAGTAGGGTTTGTGGTTTCTTGGGTTATGGTAGGTGAATTGTGATTAGAAGAATAAGTAGAAGAAGAAGGTGATGGATAATTTCTTGGTGGTGAGGTTGATGATGATAGTGGAGATGGCTTGAGCCATTCAATGAAGGTTGGAGATTCAAAGCACAAATCCATGACATTTACATGATAGAAGCAAAGCTCCTATCTCTACCCTTAGGTTTATATGAGGTGATAGACGTGCTTATATCCCACCTTAAAGTAAGAAAAGGGTTTGAGTAATGATGTCATTTAGTTATATAAATGGTGGCTTCATATGTCACCAATTTATATTTTAGTATATTTAGTACCCATCCAGCGGAATTGTTTACATGTACTTTATATACAAAGATCAAGACACAAAGAGATGAGAATTGGTTTAATATTATTAAAAGATGACAACGTAGAGAGTAATACATTTTTAAAACAGAAAAGTGTAAACTATTAATTGAAACACCAAAAAAAAAAATATATAAACTATTGACTAGAATGGAATAAATTATTGAATTGTTTAAGATACTTATTAGTCGTGAATTTAAAAATGCACTAATTTACATGATCAGGTCGCACCTAATCCGAGACCCTTTAAATAAAATAACACAAAATTACCCTTGTTAAAAAAAAAATTGAAGTGTAATATTCCAACACGGGTCAATTATTTATGGTTTACACGAATTTAGCTACCCACCATTTTTCACCTTTAACTTTTGTTTATAATTTTGGTGACTAACCCACTTTATTTATTTATTTATTTATTTATTATTTTAACGTTTAGAAATAGGGCCGGGCCGGGCCGGGTACCCGTGTTAATGGTAGAGGCTAATGATAATGACATGGAAAATCAAGTCTTTGGCTTGATTATTAAGAGAATTCTATGATTGGCTTACCTTACGCATTGCAAAACATAGTATACAATTTTCATGTTGGCGATTTGCTAATAATTTACTCGTAAGATATATCATAATATAAGTACCGACGTCCGTGTATGAACACACTGAGTTCTGAGTATATGCAGTTCATGCATGTGTAGTTTTTTTTTTGGGTTATAAAATATCGAGTCTGGATCCTCTGTCCTATTACCGTATCCTATCTTTTGTCTCATTTAACTTCTGACACATAATCCTCTTATCATATTTACACCATTATTTTTAATTGTTAATATCTACTCCGTATGTGTTAAATGGCGAATTATGGCCATGTTCTTTCCGACTTAATTTCAGCTCGTTTTATTTCAGCTTGACTATATTCAATATAGTTTAGCTTAACTTTTGCCACTTCTGTTCAATTAATCTCTTCACAAAATTAAGTTTTATTTCAACTATATTCACTTCAACTCGGTCTCATTCAGTTTAGTTCAATGAAACTCGCCTCTATTTAACTTAGTTCAGCTCGTTTCAACCGAAAAGAACAGGGCCTTAGTGGGATACAAGATGGAATACGCAGAATAATCCGGACTCTAAAATGCCGTATCGCTATTAATTATGTTTTGGGTCACGTAATACTATTTTCGGACAAGAATTGTGGATAAGAAGCAACTAAATTATGTTCAAAATTAGCTGCTGAATGAATAAGCATAACATGACAAATTAGTGTTCTATTTGTATTTAATTAGTTCCTGCATATTTTTGATTTGATAGTATTATTATTTCTACAATTGTTAATCCAGGTTCACATCCAAAACGACGAAATTTGATGCGTATATGTGAACTGATTTACAACTCTATGAGAAACAAAATGATTGATTGACTGAATATTAATTATTGTAAATTGTAATACATATTTTCTAACATGTGTTTCAAGAATTTTGGATTAAACATTGAGTATCTTAAGGAGGACTTGTTCGAAAGAACGGTTTTCTCACATGTGCCTAAGGGCACATATTAATAAGTTAGTTAGAAAAACCGTTAATGTATATATCACTAATTCTCAAGGGACATGTTAGAAATATAATATACATGATATGTACAACCAAATAAGGATTTATTAATTAGTAGGTAGAAATTAGAAAGTCTTAACAAAAACTAAATAAAATAAAATAATGTCCGGTCCGGTGAAAGAACATACGGAGTATAATAATAATAATAATAATACTCCGTAACAATTGATAATATTAATAATAATAATAAAATTTAGATGGGCACATAATTTAGTAATTTATCACATTGATTAAATAAAGCTTTCTTGCACATAGTTGATGTTATAGTACAATTATACTACGTATCTACTTAGCTAATTATGATGCTCTAATGAAAAACTTTTCACGCAGACAAAATGCTCTAGCTTAAGATTTTTTTCTTCTTATGTGTGTGTCTAAGTCTTTAAGTGATCGATCTTGGAGCAAAAATAACAAAAGACTCAAAAATTATACTCCCTACATACTTGACCTCGTATTTTTTACTAAAAGAGCGCACAATGTGGCGAATAAGAATCGAACCTCCGATCAGCCTTATGGTTAGAGTAATTAGAAAACTCAATCTTATCACTTGAGCTAGCTTAGCTCTTGTTCATATACCTCGTATCTATAATATGCTACACGGGAGTGTTGCGTGTTTTACCTGCCATAAAGGGTAACCTTGAGACTTACCTGGTCCCCGGGCTTGCAAGGTGTATAAAAATGTAACGAATAACCTATTCATGCATGGATGAAGTTGTATAAAAAGTAGATAATAACATGTATATGTTCGATCAAGTCTTTTTAATCTCAAGGGTGTAAAAAGATTAAAGTAGCTAAAAAAGAGTGGTGGACAATAAAATCATCGACGATATAGTTATGGCGGATTTTCAGGAAAATAAAAGAATATATAAAAGTATCATTACTTTTTCTTCCAAGGTTTAGCCATTTCCCTTTGTAATATTGTGATTTTAAGATCACTATTTATGATTCTCCTAATTAAAAGGGTATCACCATTCCACATTTCCACCCATATTTGCCATATTATATGTTTATCCACAGACTCTATATGAGTCTCAACAACAGTAAAATATTAATATTTTATCTTTAAGACTCAACTCAGACTCTTTTATTTTTACCACATTATCCCACAGACTCGCCAAAATCTGAGACTCATATTTACGGGACCCACTACACCTACTTTTTACACTAACAAAACACTATTTACGGGTCTTAAGTTGGGTCTTGGATTTCCAAGATCCACCTTAAGACTTTGTTATAGTGATACCAACTTTATCCCTATTTTTACCAAAATCTTACCAAAGACTCAAGCTTAAAATCTTAGCTAAGACCCGTATAATCTTAGCCTCATGCTATCTCTTTTATTTTCGAGCGTTTAGACTCTAAACTTTTCTCAAGGACATACTTCCTAGTTCATACATTCCGGTCAATTGTTATCCTATTTCTTTTTAGAGTGTCTTAGTGAATTGTTGTTCACTCTATATTAGGAAGGTATTTTATAAGTAATTTGATCACTCAATGAGACTATTATTCATTTGTCATCCACAAAGTGAAACCACAAATGATACCCCACTTTTTCTTTGATCTTTGTGTCAAAAATAAAAGGACAACAATTGACCGGGACAGAGGGAGTATACATCTACTATGTGTACCTCAGTTCGAAAATGTGAAAGTATGATAGAATTTTGTCATAGTTGTTCGAGGTGTCAACGTATATATAAGATCATTGACTGAGCTTTAAGGTATAAAACTATTGATTTAAGCCTTAATCGTTATCTTAAAAATTCGGTTGAGATTGTGTTATCACATAGTATTAGAGTTAGCATGATTAAAAAGTGACGCGTTCAAATCTTAGGATTCTAAAAAAATCTTACAAGTGAAATTTCAAAACATGGTATGAATGAGTCTGTGCATTATCATCTTTTCAACCTTTTCTTTTTTGTTGAGTGTATTTTGTTTTTGATCATAGGTAATACCGATAAATAGCTTTCGCGTCGCTTAATGTTTTACAGTACTTATACCATATTTCAAAGTGTAACAAATTGAATGCTTTATAAAACATTACGTAACAATTTAAAAATATATAAACATAAAAATAGAGTTGATAGAAAATAATTTTCGCTTCCGACCCAATAATAATCATAGGCCCGTGCCGGTTTGAAGAAAAGGATTAAAAGAAGATAAGCAATTTATAAAATTAAGTAGAGAAAAGGAGTTGAGCAAATAGGTCCAAGATTAGATAGATTGTCTAGAATTTTGGCAATTCGAACTTTTTTTGTGTACCCTTTTTGTGTGGCGTTGATTGACAAGTTACCTAATACCAACATACATCTTGTAAAAGCAAATTAACTACCTCCATTATGCTAAATTGGATATCAACCCTAAAGTAAAATTAACACGCGGAGCTACCTTAAAGTTATGGCCCTAGTTAAGTCCAATAATTGAATAACTTATAGGAGTATAATTACGAAACGTAGTTTATTACTCCCTTCGTCTTGTTCATTTTTTTGTCTTTTATATTCTTTGTGAGAGATATTTTAATCAAAGGCAAACAAATGACTGAGACGAAGGAAGTAAATTAGTGCACTTTTTGTTCATTACAATACCTTTTAATTTAATTTTACTATTTTTAAGTTTAGAGCAACAAAAAAACAAATTTATCAATTCAACATATCATTCAAGTATACAACTCATACAATACTTACTAAAAATAGTTAGCCTTTTGTAAGTTGCTTTTACACAAATATTATTCATGTAACACTGATCCAACCACCAAATATCGTGTTACTAACTACATACTAAATTAATTTGTTTTATGGTGTGCTTGTATAAACTGTCTTACTCATTGTGAAGAAAAAATACTCTTTCAATTGCGATCACTTGTCTACCAGCAAGTAAAGAGCAGATCATTTGTGATACTAATTGTGTTACTGAATGATCAAATGTCCGTTAAAAAATTTATCAGTATAAAAAGATAAACAGATAAATTAAATATCTTAAAAATAAAATAGATAAATAAATATCCGGGACGGATTTACTAACTAGAATGATATATTTGCTATGTTGCCAACCTACCAACAACGGCTTTAATTTTGAGTGTGGAAAACGAGAGAGACAAAAGAGTGAACCCGTTTTCAGGTTAAAGATATGAAATGGTATGCAAAGTTTAATTTACAAATTATAGTCAAATTGCACGTGAACTAAAATTCGTCTTGAAATATATAATGGAAGTGACGCGTGAGTAATTTAATTTTGAGTCAATAGCCTTCGAAGATGACCTTTTGTTCGTTTTCAAGAAAAACATTTTGGTTTATGAATAATACTATATACTAGTATATAGTTTAAAATAATGTGTGTCGATCGAAAGTGTTCGATGATGACCTTTATTTATATACGATCGGACAAATACAAGGTGAGTGTATAACGTATGGTGTGACGATTATTAATATTGAATATTATTAACACAAAATGAGATTTTTAATTATAGCTTGAATTTTAAGTAGTATAGGACGTTTATACTCCATTTTTTTTATGTTACTTTTTGGTAGTAGTTTGAGTTTTTAAGATTCTACTTTGTTAGTCGATAAAAACTGGAGTAAGATAAATTTGAAATGCATATTCTTATTCCTATTTAGAATTACTCGTATATATGTAAAGGTCATCCACCATTGATAAACCTTAATTGCCTACGAGCGAGTTGGGTAGCAATTCAATTATAAAATAAAAATAAAAATGTAAATGTCTAATCCCGAGTTTTATGACTCCACCGTAACCACCATAAAGAATGAAACTATCACAAATACTCGAGCACTATTCGTGAAGTATTGATATAGTTTTTCCGTGGTCCTTTATGTATTTTTCCAAAACACGTTTATTGTTCAAAATGGTCTCGTATTTAGTACTCACTGTTTTTATAATGAGTGTGACCTTTGTGTCTTTTACAGGTTAAGAGGTAGCTCAAGTGGTAAGAGCACCCTTACTCCAACCATGAAGTTAGGGGTTCGATTCTCACCTGCGACATTGTGCGCTCATTTGAACAAAAAAAAAAAAAAAACAGGTTACAACTGTGGTATTTAAATGGTAAAATGGCTTTGCAATAAGTTATTGCGACTCTGTACGTATCTTCGAAAACTAAACTTTACTCTTTAACTATTAGTTAGGTCTCTAGCTTTCTCTAACATACAAAAGTATCAGACCCCTCTTAATTAGTAATTGAGCTTACTCAATATAAACTGAATTTATATGTATAGATTTTGAGTAATATTGTATTTTATTTTTTTACCTTAATGTTTAAGTAAACGAGCTTAAAAAACTTTGTAATAAAATTCGTAATCATGAAAATAGTACCAAAAAATTAATTATAAAACTCAAAAATTACACAACCAGTTGTATAATCTATGAAACGATAAAAATCCATCTAAAAAAGACATCTCCCTATAACTAAAAGAATAAGTCACTAGAAATTTTTCCGCTCAAATTTCACAACTTGGGTTTGAGCCTTTATTAGCTATAATAATTCTATAAATACATTTTGAACAAATTAGGCCCATAAGTTGTTATCTCACCCTTAGATTCTTTCAATAATTAAATGTGTGCACCATAAGAAATCTATGTATATAAAAAAAACAAAAATATACTCTTATACAATACGAGTATATATTTAATAATATTACCATTTATTTTCAATAAAAAAATTTATCACACAAATTTTCCATCAAAATATTTTCCAGGGAAAAAAGGCTAATTTATGGACCTATTAAAATATTTTCCATCAAAATACGAGTATTAAAGTATTATACATAAAAATAAGATATTATGGACCTATTAAAATAAGTTCATGATCTACTAAATGAGGAGTTGATTTTTTTTTAGGTTTTATATGTAAAGTTTATTTATTTGTAAGGTCTTACATATTAAAGTTGGATATGATTAATTGCAATGAATTAAAATACAATATTTTGAAATTCAAGCTTTAGGGTTAGATGAATCATTGTTAAAATTGTCTCACGTAATATTACCCCCGGCTAAGAAATAAAATTATCTAAGCGATAAGATCTAAAATACCGTGCATACGCACGAGATCTACACTAGTTAAAGAAGAACAAGTTAATTCGTCCAAACGGCGCAATTTTCATTTACCATGGAGATTATATCCATATATATTGCATCAGTAGGTCTTGCTTAAGACGGGTCGGATCTTACAACGAGTATTTTGTGAGAGGAAATGGGTAGAGGGGACAAGGTGGGCTACCCCATGTGCTCTCCACTCACCCTTGATGGGTATTTTGTGAGAGAATATGGTATCCGTCTTAAGCTTAAGACGAATACCTCCGTCTGAAATAAGAATTTGTGATATTGCATGGTTACCAAATTTTGATTAAATCAACACTAGAAACCAAGTAAATAAAGGTCAAACTAAAATCTAATTTAAGACCAATAATGTAACATAATTGTCTAATTGTCCACTAATATATACTCATACATGCTCTTTTAGCTGACCTATACAAGACTCTAGAATGTAAATATTCTGATTCAAGGTCTTTCAACGACCTTAGTAACAATGAATAACCCACCAAGCAAACATATTTGATTGATGTCTTTATTGAATCAATCTTGGTCACCAAAAAAGAGAGATATAAATTCAAATATGAGGAACTTAGGAGTATAACTTAAGGTATATTAGGTCTTAAGTTATATTTATTCACAAATTCTCATTTAAGACGGGGGTATCCGTCTTAAGCTTAAGACGGATACCATATTCTCTCACAAAATACCCATCAAGGGTGAGTGGAGAAGCACATGGGGGGTGCCCACCTTGTCCCCTCTACCCATTTCCTCTCACAAAATACCCGTCGCAAGATCCGACCCGTCACAAGCAAGACCTACTGTTATTTATTAGGTCTATTTTCTTGCTTTAGGGTGTTGAATTTTCGATTCTCCAACTTTTATGGGACTAAGGGAATGACAAATGGTCATATATGCATCCAAGTCTAGCCTTTAATGATTACTTGTTAATCGTTTCTTAACTGCTTAGGTTGGACTTATTGCTTCCTTAGTAAACAATCATGGCCTAGGTAGGTATAGTCGTATAGATATCCATTGGCATAAAAATAGTACTTCACGATTGACGGGTCCTAGTGAATAATCGACTGAGACAAATGAAGTATTAGATATTGGTTTTAGATATCTATAAAGATTAGTCATTTCATGCACCCTGATAATAGTCGTTGCACCTTGAAAAAAGTTGATAACGCCTATATTCGATCAAAGAAACATTCAAGTTCAGTGTAAACATAGTACATGGTTTAGAATCGTATGTGGATAGATAACACAATTCAGGCCAAATACTTTGTGCGTGTTACTTGAAGGAGTAACATAAATTCAAGTCAAAAGTAATATCGATAATGAAAACTAGTTTTGTATCAATGTGATTCTAATAAACCATCAATATTTACCATGTAATCAAATGAACAATATCATTCTACCAACTAATACAAAGATCAATATGGAATTATTCTACATTATCAAACAATCATATGATAAGACCACCCTATAACCGTCTCTTTATATCATACCGAGTATGTTATAACTAAAATTGTTTCTATATTTTTGTTTTCTCACCCTTAAATTAGTATACAAAGCGTTCATCAAACAAACTCGTTTTACAATAAGACGATCCCGTAGACAAAGTTTTGGCAACCCAAAACAACTCATGCATTTAGAGTATCTCCATAATCACTAATTCTCATATGTAAAATCTCACAATAAACCTCTTCCATAATAGGTAGTTACTCTTTTAGTTTAATTTTTTCTTTTCTCTTTTTGTTAATCCCACTTATACTAAAAGAATAAGTCTATCTATTAATTTTCCCTCCAAAATGTACATACACTAAATAAGGAAACAAAATAATATCGCATTATGAAATAATTTTTCCATTAATATATAATTTTTTCATTAAATTGATTGTTTTCATTAAACTAAAATTATAGTTTTTTCATTAAAATGATATACACGACCATCGTTTCATTAAACTATAAACTATACGTACAAAACAAAATTATAAACCGTTATTACTAGCTTCATAAGAAAAAAAAATAGTTAAATTAATTTTTAAAATTTATAAAATACTACAATTTGATTCATGTTAAAAAAACTGTTTTCATTAACATCAAATGATATCATTAGTTGTTTGATTAGTTTTATGTTTTCAAATATCTTTCTCAACCCAAAATATAATTAAGGATGAGAAATTTTGATGTAATCTCATATTTACTTTAATGTTTTGATGTAATCCACTATTTAAGATATACCTCTAGGATTTTCGAGGATTGAAATTTTGCTCCGAAAGATAAATCGTAACTAAAACATATGGTAAAATTATTATTTTTGTGTACAAAAATTATTTTCATTCAGATATACCTTTCATGTCATTACTTAAATATCTTTATTATTATTTTTTTTTCTCAAATCAAAATAAAATGATGATAAATATTTAAATAACAAATTTAAAATTAAAAATCAAAAATAATGTCAAAGATAAAACTCTATAAATACCATGCATTGCACGAGAGCTATACTAATTTTTAATTAATATATTACTCATATATGTCTCGTATAAGACCGTCTCGACTCTCGCGTGAAACTTAATCCTAACCATTAGGCTGTGTTTATACGGGTATGAGGGGAGGTCTGAGCATGAGTCTGAGCTTCAGACTTGCAGGCTTTTGCAAGTATGAAGGGATGAAGTAGTGGGTATGAGGGTAGAGTCTCAGCATGTGTCTTTGATTTCCCAGACCCATGTTGAGACTTGTAAATAGTAAATGAGTCTTATTTTATTAATATATATAGTAGATTTTACGTATAGAATAAACACAAATTATTATTTCAGACGGTTACTATCCGTCTTAAGCTTAAGACGGGTCAAATACATATTAAATCACCCTACTTGTTGCCTATAAAATACAAAAAGTTTTGTCTTTATTACTGCCACTTGATAGTATTTAACTTATCTTAATCTTTCGACGGATAGTATCCGTCTTACGCAAGACGGATAGCATGCGTCTTACGCAATACGGATACTCTAGAATAAATAGATAGTAGATTATGAATTTTTTTTATAATCATAGATAAGATAAAAATCTACTTGACCAATTGAAATGTAGGAAAATCTAATTATCATATTATATTTGTTAAAAAATTTGTTTAATAAAAAATTTAAACAAAAATAGTATTGCAAAAAAAAAAAAACTATTAATAGCTTCTTATCTTGTATGCTACTCACATATATTTCTCAACTAAATATTTCTGAACCACAAAAAAAAACACATTATAAATCTTTTCCGGTATTAAAAAAAAGATATCTCAAGATTTATTTAATATTTGATTTATTTAAGTTAAGTGGAAAATATGGCATCATAAAATGAATGTAAATATTGAATGAATGAAATAAATGAAATAAAATAAGTAAGTGGAAAGTTGAGGTGGCAAAGTCTGAAATGAATCTGAGGATAAAGTAATATTTTTGAGTGAGTCTGAGAGTCTATGGGTCTGAGTCTGAGAATAAAAAATTAGTGGAAAGCTGAGGTGACAGGATCAGAAGTCTGAAGATGGGTCTGTGGATAAATAGAATAAACTTAGTTTTAGGTTTGATAATCCGTCCATAGCCCATGGGCTACTAACCCGATTAATCTGATACAAATTAGTGCTTCACACTATTGGGCCTTCTTCATTACTAATCCCACTATTCATCACATAACTGGCCCATATTTACTTGTCTTGCAACTTACTCCTTCCACTTTCAAAACGTCGACATTCTTCGACGGCTTTTCCCTTTTGTTTCCGACGGTAATCGACTAATGTCACTAATCGGCTAGTTTTTCCGACGCTTTTCTCGACATTCTCTTCCGCCGCTAAAAACGCCTTTTCAGGTTTGTGTTTCATACCTTTTCGACGCAAGATTCATATATATTTTTTTTTTATCTACTATTCACTGAATTTTTTATCCCTACTTTATTGTTGAATTATGCTTGAATTGTTGAATATGAAGTGTATAATTCCAAAATGTGTCGAAAAATAAACCGCGGAATTTCGGAAGTTTGACCTAAACCTAAGAAGAGGTAATTAGTTTTCTATTTTAATTTGATCAGGTGTTTTCGATCGAATATTTGAATTTAATGAAGAATTGAGAGCAAATTTGAAGATTTTCGCAGGAATTTTGCAATGCTGCAGAATTTATCGCCGATTCATGTTATAATGCAGTAATTACCTGCATTATTTATTGTTGTTGTTGTCGTCGTAGTCGGTTTCTCAGAAAGATCCACATCAGTAGTACTAGTAGTATTTTGATCTCTTCTGAATGTAATCTACTCGAATAATTTGATCAGCTGTTGTCGATTGAATATTTAAATGTAGTGATGAATTAAGAACGAATTCGAGGTTTTTCGTCGGTATTTTGCAGATTTTTACCCTGATTCAGAATTTTTTTCAGTTATTATGCTCGATTTTTTTATCGCTACATTGGCGTTTCCTACATTGTTATTGTTGTTACCATTGTGATTGTTGTTATCGTCGTTGTCTCAATGAAATCCACCTAGTAGATAGTAGCATTGTTTTTTCCACTTTTGAGTGTACTTGTCTTCTAACTTGCAATATGTATGTGTATGAGTGTATCTATGCCTTGTTTTTTTAATGTCATCTATGTGAGAAGTCTGTTAGGAGTCGCGTTTGTTTGGAAACCAATGTTTGGAAAGTAGGAAAATAACTGACGTCTGATGTTAGTTTAGTGTTAGGATTTAGGAAGGACATCGAGGAAGGCTTTATTTTTGCAAGATGGCAGCTGAACTTATGGCCACAGTATTAAATCAGGGCTGCGCTGTTACTACACCTAAAACTTAAACATATTTTGAAGATTTTGACGGTCAATGCGACTAAATTTATCCCGACACTGGCCATATTTAGTGCCATTACTCCACAACTCCTAAGGCGCTAATACCATAACCGTGACTGAAACCGAAATTTCATAGTATGTCTATGGCCAATTGGATGTAATAAGCTTTAGAGTCTAGAAAGGAAAGATGTGGAGCTTGGGAGGGGAAGTTGACCATATTCCCAACTTAAACCCGGACAAAATAACTATTGTCCTTTTTCTTCTTTCGATTTATTTCCATTATGGCATTATCCTTTTATAAATTTAACAAGTCTGTACTTTACGAATAAGATCATTCCAACAAGTTTAGCTGTCTGCAAATATCGTATGTTCTATCCGTAGAAACTTGAACGACGATCACAAGAATGTCCTTGTTTTTTTACAGGTCGTTGATCAGTGCGACTGATATGGACATGTAGTTGAACAGTTTGGAGGTGTTTCAGGTGCATAAGTCTTGCTTGTTCTTCCCTGTGTTGTAGCTGATGTAAAACAGGTTCGTCCTCAACTGATTGCCTTTTGCTTCCATATCTCGTGATATATTGATTTCTGTAGAAAGATAGTCATATGAATTCTAGTTTAAGTACCATAGATGTAGATCAAAGTCGAATCACTTATAGTTAACTTCTCACTTTATAAGGGTGAGCCCTGCAGCATTATCAAGGAACAAGTTTGCTTGAGTGATGTCCTGGTTGCTTAGTTGTAGTTTTTCTGATGATTCGAAATTTGCTCATACGTATTATAGAGTTTCTTTTGAGACAGGTAACGAATCTTATCCAGTATTTGTAACAAGTAGATTCAAACATAGTTCCTGCCTTTACTTACTCCATAGATTGATTTGGGCTGAAGAAAAGGACTATTCGGGATTGCCATGGCCCATGGATAACGTGTGAAACTTGTGCACTAAGCCACTGACCTATGACCTCTGACTTAGCCCCTTTCTTTGATTATGTTATCGGTAAGTTCCTATTGCATCCCTGAGCTCCACCACCCTGTATCCGCGAGGCAAACCTAATCACATTTTGGACCTGTGGTAATTTTTACGATCCCCAGGGCTGACTCTTGCCTTGGTAACAATTAGAGTTGTACTTTGCAGCCAAGATAGGCCTATAAGAACTCTGTTGGCTGTGATCCTGTATACCTGTATCGGCTGTATGTTCTATCTTCCTTTGCTGGATTTGTAGGTGGTGGACCTTGTATGTCAAAATCCTTGTGAGTTTGAGGTTAAACCCAAAGAAATTCAACCACAACTGAATAAAAGACAAGTTAATAAATCCATTTTTTATAAGGTGAGGGAGATAAAAATTTGTAAGTTGAAATCCCACACCCTTGATAGGAATTAGTAACGCCTAACAGCAGTTCGTATTAAGGAGTACTACGTAGTAAGTGCATAGCGCGAGTATTATGTGTATTGCATATTTTTATTGGGGGTACTACGAATTAGCAAACCCTGGCACTCGTGGGTGGGTCACATTCGTTGGATTTGTTGGGTTTGTCAGAATTGTGATGATTGTGGATGAGCTGAGGTGGTTATCGCTTGATCGTAGAGGCCGAATAGGTCTAGTCTAGGAAGTGACTGGGTGACGTAAACAAATAATCAAGACATAAAAAAAATGTAAACAGTCAAGCGGGAAGAAGAGTATAATTGATTGTAGAAGCTGAAGGGGTCAAGGAAGTGACTAGGTGGCGTGGGTGGATAATCGGAGATGGGACGGCGAATGGTGAACAAGGTAAACAATCGATCAAGAGATTCAAAATGTATAAAATGAAAAGTGCAATTATGATACGAGTTGGGATACGGGTCATTGGAGGGACGGATTCAATGCAAGTCGGAGATCAGTTTAAGGCATTCCCGATGATTATTTGGGGTTGGCTAAATGAATCTCGAGATGATTCAATGTATCTCGAGCTTTCATTGAATACGGAGCCGTTCAACAAGCCGAGCAAGCGAGAAGCAACGGTCCGTGTGATTGTTTATTGCTGTCATTTAAAACCTGTTTTATGGTCATTTAAGGGGGAGTTATTTCAACATTTAAGTCAAATAATATGACTGTTAGAGGGTCATAATTAGGAGTTAATTGTGGTCATTAAATAAGTGTTTATTACCTTGCTTATGGCTGCATCAGATTTGAATGTTATAGCTGTTGTAGAGGTGTTAAAATAGGTAAGTTTTAGCCTAATTAAGAGCCTCTTTAAGGGACTTAATGAGGTAGTTTATTACCTTGTTTGAATAGCCATTTAGGCGTGTGTTTTGGCTATTTAAGGCCTTGTTTGTATGATTTCCAATTCAGTTTTTGATGAAATAAAAAAAAAAGTTTCCCGTTTGCAAATTAACGTTGTTAATTGTGAGAACATTAGTGTTTGAGCGAGTTCAATCACAGCTTGAGAATTAGGACGCGTATTCCAAAACTTAGTTATGATGTGATTGAGCAGCGGAATAGGACAAGATTTGTAACTGGGATATTTGCCAACGCTAGACCGATAGCGTTAACAATGGGAAATCACTCGATACGCGTCGAATGATTCGTTCTTAAGTTTTGGAATACGCGTCCCAACTCTCAAGCCGTGATTGAACTCGCTCAAAGACTAATGTTCTCACAATTAACAATGTTGCTAAACGGGAAACTCTTTTTTTATTTCATCAAAAACTGAATTGAAAATCATACAAATAAGCCCTTAAATAGCCAAAATGCACACCTAAAAATGGATGTTCAAACTAGGTAATAAATAAGTCCCTTAAAGAGGCTCTTAATCAGGACTTACTTATTTTAACACACCTACAACAGCTATAACATTCTAATCTGATGCAGCCATAAAAAAGGTAATAAACACTAGTTTAATGACTACAATTAACTCCTAATTATGACCCTCTAACAACCATATTATTTGACTCAAATGCTGAAATAATTCCCCCTTAAATGACAATAAAACAGGTTTTAAATGACAACAATAAACAGTCACATGGACCGTTACTTCTTGCTTGCTCAGCTGGTTGAACGGCTCCGTATTCAATGAAAGCTTGAGATACATTGAATCATCCCGAGATTCATTTAGCCAACCCCAAATAATCATCGGAAATGCCTTAAACTAATCTCCAACTTGCATTGAATCCGTCCCTCCAATGACCCGCATCCCAACTCGTATCAAATTATTAATCTTTTTAAATTCTCAATAAAATGGTCCAAGTCTAATTTGTTTATACAATATCACTGTTCGCCGTGTTCGGCCGTTTGTAAGTCTTTTTGTGGTTTCTTGACCTTTCCTTTTTCCACTTCTTAAGTTTTAACCAACGGTAATCGCAGACTTTTCACTTCATAGTGAATGATGGTTACTCTTCGGTTTTAACCATTCTTTTTCTAGTGTGTAATGTATTGCACGAAAGACTCATATGAATCCTTCATTTTATGTGAAATGCCATTTCATTTGGGACATACATCGGTAGAGAGTTGGAAATTATTACCAACGAGTTATGGACTAGAGTCCAAGAATCTGAAATAAACTCACTACCCAGCGACCTGTAATTTTTAGAGCAATCTCAATTTCTCAGGTAAAAGCTAGATTAAATTCAGATGAATGATAACAACCTCAAATATTTTCATGTTTGAGATTAAATTCAGAGGAATGATTTGTCAAATTCTTGTTGGAATAAAAATTGGTTCTTTTGGGATGACTTGGAATCGGAGACTTTACTTTTCTAAACTTCTCAACACTTAGCTGATTCCGATATTACAATGCGTTTTACGCTTCGGCTTATACACTGCTGAGGAAAGCTGGATGATTTTAGTTTGTCTTCCTGTGACAACTGAATAACTGATGCATGGTGTAGTTCATTTTTTCCTTGAGACCAAAATGTTTTGTAGCCCATTAACTAGTAGACTGTGGTAACATGACTTGTTCACTCATGAACTGGTTTGTAACTATTTGACAGTTAAAGAATCTATCTTCTGGTATGCAATTTGCTTCTGTTTAAAAGATACCTCTATGCTTTTAATTTGTGATTTGTGATGCTGAATTGCTGACAAGGTAGTAAATCTTATCCCTTATAGCCTTCATAGGCCTGCTGTTTTATCCATATAGTGATACTATTGAACCTTAATAGACGGGTATTGTCCGTCTTAAATGAGAATTTGTGTAATATCATAACTTGGGGTTAAAAAAATTGATTACTGCGTTTCCGAAAAATTCTATCTGTCTCAATTATTCTCTGTCGGTTTTTGCAACTTTAATGATTCAACGATTTGTCATGTTTTTTTTACCCTTGTGGTGGAGTGTGGATTAATGGATTAATTTGTTTTGAAACTTATCAAGAAAAAATTCAGACTAAATCAAATTCCATGAATAGCTTTACTACAAATTTGTTGTTTCAGTGATCTTGTCTGATCATCGATGATGATTCAATGAAGGTACTCCGAATTGGAACAAAAGAAATGAGCCTTTTAGAGGATTTAAAAATATTGTTGTTTAGTACTCGTATAATATAAGTACATTGTAAATTGAAATTTAAATCCGTACTCTCTCCTGATTTCCGAGTAATATTTTTCCAATAGGTCTTCTTTAAATTGGTTTTACGGTAGGTTAGTCTAAATCCATTTACTAATCCCCTTAATTATCACAAGAATTATGGGTAATTATCTAAAATGTAAAGTACTATTCTTGATATTTCCAAATTCCATGCCCTTTATCCCTGCTCTTTCTTTTGCATCTTCTAGGTTAGTCAGATCTAGGCAGTGGCATTCGGAACTAGTATGCTTTATGATCACTATGTTTCCCTTCGAAGGTTGAACGAAAATACAGCTTTATTGTGGATTTTATCGCTCTTACTCTGTTGTTAATACAAACACTAATTCGGGTTGAGACTTCGAGTTATTAGCTAGGGGTACTGTTATCATCTGATTCTGGTTCGATCCATCTACTATTGTCGCAAACCTTGCAATTAACCCGTGTTCCGCATCACACTCTTTAGTCTTTACCCTTTATTTTGGTTTACATAACACCATGAAGGAAATAATGTGGTAAATGACTAGTTGAAGAAACAATGTGGAAGAAATAGTAGCAAGTTATGTTTACCTATTATTGATAACTGTACAAGGGTTGTTTGGTAGCTTTTTGTATGTTTTTTTTGTTCATAGATTGACGCAGCTAGCTCATTTTGTGTGTTCGTCTTATGATTTACTCCGTATACGTTTCTAATAAAATGTAGGAAGTGCATCACGGACCAGCATTTCAAAGAACATCAAAAGTTTTACATTGATTATATTCCTCGAGTTCTTGCTAGCATTTCTGGCCGTGAGATCAGCATTCTATCAAGTCAGTCTTCTTCATAACTCCCTCATTGTTTATCAACAAGAGTTTATAAATATTTTGCACCATGATATACTTATATACCATCTATGTAGTCTGCGCCATTCTTTTCGTTTGATGCACCTGCTCCCCATCTAATAAGCTAGGATATCACTATATCAGGGTGTCGGAAGCCTCTGAAAATGTGATTTTTCTTACTGCGGAAGCCCTCGCTTATGGGAATAGGGATACTTATATACAGAGTACTCGTATAGCTTTTAATTTTAGTGAATTAATGTTTAATCTTTCTTTTGCTGCGCATAAGTAGGGTTTGCAAGATTGCAATATGCCATGATATTTATAGCAGCAAAATAAGAGAAATACACGTTTCATAAGAACAAGTTGCTTTGGTATTTTTCTTGAAAGTTATGTTGAGAAATAGCTTCCCCTATTGGGAATATGTATAAGGTGAGTCTATGATAGACAGAACAGGCAAATTCTCATTTAATTGCCAATAATTTATTTACTAGTATTTATTAAAATACTTTTCAAAAAAAAAAAAATATATAAAGTGAACAAATGAATGTGACGAAGTTATGTTGTAGTAAAAATGTTGTCTTACAAAAAACTCGCCTTGGCACAATTGGAGAGATAAATACATGTAAAAAAAATGTAAAAGTGCAAGTATTTTTTTCTAAAATGAAACGAATTGTGTAAAAATGATCAAGAGGAATGGAGATTTTTCTTTAGAGCATCCACAAAGGTGGAAAATCACCTCCTCGTATACACCCTCTCTTATCAAATGGGCAACCTCACCATTGCACACCCCTTCCCAAATATTCGAGGCTCCACTAATTTTAGGGGAGGTTCTCAAAAAAAAAATAAGGCAACTTTTATTACATTTAGGGAGGCTCCCAATTTTTTTGGTGTGAGTTAAGGAACCTCATTGTTGCATAGATATAGATATGAATTGGGGAGGGTAAATAAAAAAGTTAGTGGAAAATTAGGTGGACAAATAAGAAAGAAAGGGATAATATGGGAAGGCGCACATTTGCGATGCTCTTATTGTAAATTTGACCACTTGAGGTAACCTTTAGTTTAGAATATTATACTCCCTCCTATTCAATGTATTATTCCCCTTTCATTTTGGCTCTTAGATTAAGGAAATGAATTTTGACCACACAAAACATACTACCCCTCACACAAATGAATTTAGACCACACAAAACACACTACCCCACATCCAAAAAAGGAAATAGGGAAGAAAATATGAATAACCGAAAAAGGAAATAGGGAAGAATACCATGAATAGGAGGGAGTATTCTATTTAACAAACAATAGTGTTACACCTAGGTTCTAACTTCTAACAATAAAATATTATTTTCTTTTCACCACCTCTTTACTACACTTATCCATAATTTTTCACCTTTATCAACACCCAACTTAACCCACATATAATAAATGATTAATAAACAAAACAAAATAGTTTTTGAAAAAAGGAAATTATATGAAGTGAGATCTCTATTTGTAAAGTATGAAAAATTATAGACATTGATGTAATTTTTATAATTTTATGATTTGTAAAATTATAATTATAATCAATTGTATTTTATAATTACACTCCATGCTACTCCCTCCATTCAACTCCACATTGTATGTTTCTTTTTTGACACTATTCACAAGTCGGAAGAATCTTTCAATTTCCGGCTAATGCATAAGAGAAAATATATTCATGTGGGATCTTGTTTGATTCGTCTTTAAGAGTATATTAAAAATATCTAACTTGTATAATTTTTGCAAATACGTAGCGAACTATATTTACGATGCAAAACGCGCGTTGGCAAACGTGAAAAAAGATAAGTGTAGTGTGGAGTTGAATGGAGGGAGTATTTCTTTATTATTAAAGAAAATCCTCCCCCAATCAAAACTTGCCATGTGTAAGTGTGGAAGAAGGGTTGTCAGTGGAAAACTTGGGTGCATTGTCAACCTAATTATAAGGGAGGTGAAGCATATATTTATTTTTTATATTTGTTTAATGTGGACCTTTTTCTACCCCTCCCCCTCCTACCCATTGATAAACATGGTCTTAGAGATTTTGGAGTCGATACTTGGGCCTACTTTTTTACCAGCAAGTCTCATTTAAGATGGGTCGATCCGTTTTAAGGTTAAGACGGGTCAAATACTCGTCATAAAGAGGAAGTGGGGGCGCCTCCCACTTGCTCTTTGTGAGGCGGACTTGACATGTCTTAAGCTTAAGACGGATCGATTCGTCTTAAATGAGAATTTGTGCTTTTTTAGATGAAAGTTACCTAGTTCCTCTATAATGTTAGGCCCGGTTCTCTTGGGCTAAATGAAGATGAACTGAACTGAAATGATTCGAATAGAGTGGAACTAAACCGAAGTGAAACTGATCTTGTTAACCGAAAACTTTAATAGTAATACGGAGTAGTATTTATAATAGTATCAGCAATAATTTATGTACATTATGACCTATTTTTTATTTACATAATAATGTATTTACGCAGCCTTAATATTGCAATAACATAGGTTGTTTTTGAATAACTCATTAATAAAAATTGCGTCGAGAAATGCATCGAAACACTACTACCATTTTGATATATTTCATCATGATTCAGCCAAGAATTATTGAATATTCGAAAACATTGGAAATATGGAGTCTTTTTATTACACTATTACCCCATTCATAACATTTTTCAGTAGGTCTTGCTTAAGATGGGTCGGATCTTGCAACGGGTATTTTGTGAGAGGAAATGTGTAGAGTGGACAAGGTGGGCCCCCCATTTGCTCTCCACCCACCCTTGATGAGTATTTTGTGAGAGAATATGGTATCCGTCTTAAGCTTAAGACGGATACCTCCGTCTGAAATAAGAATTTGTGAACATTTTTTTACAAATTGTTTATTCCTCACCTACCAATTCACCAATTTAGTGTACCCTCACTAATCTCAACTAGTGTATTAGAACGAAGTCAATGTGGCGATCTTATAGTTAAGAGGATCACAATGAAGATGATGGAATAGAACATTTAGAAGAAGATGATTTGCAAAATTAGATGATGTTATTTTTGTTGATGAGATACTATATATTTTGAAATTGAATGAGGTTGGATTGATGATAAAAAACTGTTATCATAATAATTATAACAACAGCAATAATACGGTTGAACCAAACTAAATTTACAAGACATGGACTTTCAATAGAGGTGAAATTGGGTGGAATTAGCTAAATTAGAAGCTGAAATTAAGTTGAAGAGGACAATGTCTTAAAATTAGTTACCATATAAGATTAAAAACAAATTGAATTTTTTTACAAAGTAATCGCCCTAATTTTTCATATTTTTTACAAGATAAAAATTTTCATTTCAGGCGGATATTATTCGTCTTGAGTTTAAGACATGTTAAATATATATCAAATCACCTCATTTGTAAGCTTTTAGACGGATAGTAATTGTATGAAGTCACTTACCCACTACAAAAGGGTGTAACTTTCTAATAATACGATTGTATATACAGTACAACCGTTGGCAGTTTTACACCATCCATTCACGGAAATTGGATTGACTAGTCCGTATTTTGTAGCCATAAGATATTAGTGGACTATATTGGCTGCCAATGCCACATGTTGCTCACTCTTTGGCATGTCAAGCGTGCTCTATTTCTAGGGAACACAAGCTTTTTTAGTACATGCATGCAGTAATAAAGAGAATCTGGAGAACCAATTGAGGCCCCTAGCTTTCATGATCATGGTGATTGGTGAACCCCTTATTCAATTAAGTAGGTCTTGCTTAAGACGGGTCGGATCTTGCAACGGGTATTTTGTGAGAGGAAATGGGTAGAGGGGACAAGGTGGGCCCCCCATGTGCTCTCCACTCACCCTTGATGGGTATTTTGTGAGAGAATATGGTATCCGTCTTAAGCTTAAGACGGATACTTCCGTCTGAAATAAGAATTTGTGTATTCAATTATGTAGAAGTACTATTTTGACAGAATCATGTAATGCTGTAGGCCCAAAATATGGTAAATTCCTTGGGTGTAAATTGCACCCATATTTGGTATTTTGGTAACAACTAACAACCTTCTTCCCAAAAATACCCAAAATATTTTTAAAATAATGCTAAGAAAATAAGTATTTGTCGTTTTAGGTCGGAATAAAACTATTTATCAAAATGGTGTTCACGTAGGCTTGAGTTTTCAAAACCCTGAAACACGGAACAAACACGCCATTCCCAATGTCGTGTCTTTAATTTTTTTTTTCTCCAATTTTTTTTTCTTTTTAAAAAAAAAAATTGGTATTGTTCACAGACACGCCAATGGGAATGGCGTGTCTCTTTCAGAAAACCCGTCATTCCCAATGGCGTGTTTGCTTCAATCCATTTTTGTAAGTTTGAATATTTCTACTCACTAGAAACACGTCATTGCCAATGGCGTGTTTCCTCCGTATTTTTGGTTCGCGAAATCCGAACATAGATAAACACCATTTTGATAAATAGTTTTAAACCCGACCCAAAATAACAAATACTTATTTTTTGAGCATTATTTTAAAAATGCTTTCAAAAATCCTCCGCTCTTTATACCGTACTACTACATATTTTCACAACTTTGATAGTCATCTTCCTTTTGTAATATTAATTGAGTTTTTCGACGGAAGGGAATGAATAACTTACAATATCGTAGGTGATACAGAGTAAGCTATTCGACTAAATAATACCAGAAATACGTCTAACAAATCTAATGCTATATATAAAGCCATTAAAGATTACATTAACTTTCTTAAATAAAATTAAATTTACCACTTTTGTAAGGTTTGGTAATTGTTAATTGATCTTAATCATCATAATATTCATCAAAGTCATCGTTAATGCAAGTAGTAGTCTCATAAATCGTTGTCATTATTTTTTACTTAGTTACTGTTTAAGAAACCTTGATAAGTAGTCCATTTATTTTGGTCAATAGTTACTCTGATTATTTTCCATTATTTATAGGTGTATCAGTTAATAATTATCATTTCTATTTACAGTAAGTTTTGCTTAAGACGGGTACTATATGCGTCTAAAGCTTAAGACATACTCCGTATCAAGTATTATCAAGTGGGGATAATAAAGACAAAATTTTTGGCATATTCTAAGCAACAAGTGGCTTAAGACGGATAATGTTCGTCTGAAATGAGAATTTGTATTCTATTTATAGTAAATTTTACTTTACAAGTGCACATGTACAAGTGAGAGGTTTGTGGTCTAATATTATTATTTCGGTTTTTCTATCATGTGCCCTTAGGGCACATGTTAATAATCTTTAGATGAAAAGTTTAACAATAAATATCATGGAAAATTGAAATAATTAAGCACTTTTTCAAATTCCAATGCCATATTTATTTATTGCTAAAGTTTCCTTATTTAAACTTTTATTATTTAACCCGTTATTATTTAAACTCTTTCTCTCCCACTTCTTTAATCTTTGTGCCGAATTCAATTGATAACTAATGAGTGAACATGAAGAGTAGCTCACTTCATAGCTAAAAAGGGTATGTTGTAAGTTATCCTTTTATTCACTGTAAAAAAAAATATATACTAGTACAGTAGTACCTTCCCTCACATTGTCCAAATGCACCATATTCCCAAAATTCGTCAAATAAAAATCCGTAAGATTGGGGAATTTGGATTTTGAATCAAGGAGTAATTTGATATATGTTGCAAAGATAAATCAAATTTTAATTCTCTATATGCATGTTTAACTAATTTTAATATCACCCATTACTCTGTGTTTAATTTATGAGTATATTACTGCGTATAATATATAATCCTATGTCGTCTCTCCTAAAATAGAAACTATTATCCCATGCCAAAACACTCCTCTAAGTGTCGCCAGGCTTTGTTTAGGTGAAACTTGAAAAGCTAATTGAAATCTAAAAATGTAGTTGAAAATTAGGAGCTTATAAGACAGCTAATTATATACAAAAATGTTTGGCAAACTAGCTGAAAATGGTAGCTAATTTTTAGTAAAATGACATAAATGTACATAATAAATACAGTAGTATTTAATATCATAAATTGAAGAGGCAAAAAAGTAAACGAAATAAAACACCTAGCTTTTTTCTCAAATGTTACCTTGGTAGCTATTCATTTTAGATATCTTATTTGGTAAATAAGTTACTTATCAAACACTTACAAAAAAAATAAGGTAACTTAATTTTTGGAAAATAAACTAAGCTTATTTATCTTGTCAAACAAAGCCTCTATGATTCCTCAAAATTGTGCAAAGAAACAATATCGAAATTAAATTAGTGCTCATATGATACTCTTTTAAGAAAGATTAGATAAACCCCTAGCATATCATGTTGTAGTAACATTTTGGTAAAGTGAACTCTAGTTATATTCACTTGCGATTCACAAGCTTGGATGCACGCACCACAATAGATCACCTTGTCTTATTAAAAACGGGCACTATTCGTCACAAGCTGAAGACGGATAGTGTCCATCTCATAATATGCAAGTGGGATGATTAATTTACCCTCCCCACTTGTATATTGTAAGCGGAACACTATCAGTCTTCAGGTTGTGACGGATAGTGTCGTCTTCAATGAGGAATTTGTGATAATATATATACAAACCCTAACATGCAAACCATGGCCATAACTAGAGTTGGCAGTCGGGCCAAATGCACGACGGGCGGCACGGGTCCGGCACTTGTCCGGCCCAACACGACACGAGCCCGAGCGAAAGTTCGGGCCGGCACGACGGGTAGGGAGGCGGGCCACGACGCGGCTAATAGGAAAATCCTCGTGCCAAGGCACGGCGCGGCACGGGCACGGGGGTGGCACGGCCCGAGATAGGCACGGCGGGCCTGACACGACGGCACGGCCTAAGCACTAGGTCTCATTCGAATTTATAATTAATTACGTTAATATTTATAATTAATTACATTAATATTTAGTTGATTATACATTATTAATTAAGTAACTAATAAATTACACAAATTCTTATTTCAGACCGAGATATCCGTCTTAACCTTAAGACGGATACCATATTCTCTCACAAAATACTCATCAAGGGTGAGTGGGGAGCACATGGGGGGAGCCCACCTTGTCTCCTCTACCCATTTCCTCTCACAAAATACCCATTGTAAGATCCGACCCGTCTTAAGCAAGACCTACTGAATAAATTATACTCCCTCCTAATCGGTCATTTCTTCCCTCTTTCCTTATTGGGTAAGTCGGGTTTTTTTTCCCTCTTTTCCTTTTTGGATGTGGGGTTGTGTGTTTTGTGTGGTCTAAATTCATTTGTATGTGGGGTAATGTGTTTTGTGTGGTCCAAATTCATTTCCTTAATTTTTGTGTAAAGGGGAAAGGAGAAGAAATGAGTGACTAGGAGGGAATATATTTTTAAATCATTATTAATATTTCTTATTTATTATTCATAATTTATTTATTAAAAAATCAATTTTTTTTTTAAAAAAAAAATTACATTGGGCCGGCTCGGATCAGGCACGACCGAGAGCCCACGTGCCTGGCACGGCACGGGCCCGATTTTACCGGGCCAATGGACGGGCTGCGGCAGCGGGTAGAGGTGGTCGGGCCGGCACGACACGTCCCAGTGGACCGACGGACCGGGCCTGGACCGGGCCAAAATTTGGGGCTGACATGACGGGCTGGCACGACACGGCCAACTACCTACTCTAGCCATAACCCGATACACACATTTCATACACAAATAAGGCCGTGAGAGTGAGAGACCAAACACCCAGTTGCAAAGTTTTATTTGTAGATAATTGTTGTACTATAGTTTTTACAACATAATCTCTTATACTTAGTATATTTTATCGGAATTATTAAAATGTGCCTTTGAAATGTGCCTCAAAGGCACATGTGACATGTTAATAATACTTAAATGAAACTTTTTATGATAAATATCATCGAAAATTGAAATGATTAAGCATTTTTTCAAATTCCAAATGCTATATATATATTGACGTTCTATGTATATGTTATAATGGAACGACTAATTATAAAGAGCGAAATTTGTCAATTTTTAACTGAAGTTCATTTTCATAAAATAACATTGAGTTTATTTTACTAAATATACATAACACTTAATTGTATGAAACCACAACCTTTGTTTTAAACTATCTTTAAAACTGGTTGTCTTATTATACACTATGATCAGTCTCTTCTGTATGAGAATTTCCGTGAGTACATGCATATCAATGATACGATGAAATGCACTCTGTATGTGTTTTCGACCAAAGAAGACACCAAACACAGTACTTACTAACATACATAATGAGGAATAGTTGAATACATAAGAGCCATATATAATTAGCTAGCGCGCCTTCGTGCAGCGGTTTCCCTTTGGCAATTGAAGTAGACGGCGGCCACAGGAAGGCCCAGGTTGTTCAGTTCAGCATACTGGCGGGCACAGAACCTGTCTCGAGAGTCCGGGACCGTGACACTCGCCCTACGGTTTTGCTTGAATAGGAGAAACACAAACCTGTGGATGCCTATGTTTGGCCTTGGCATTTCATAGCTTACCAACTCATTTCCTATAAACCATTCAAAATATCTTGAATCTTTATATTCTGAACCAATAAAATTAAGTCGAGTTCATAATATCAAGATAATAACATATGTTGGTTTTCAGTACCACCTTGTGACACCCTACACATTCCTTGATTTAGGCTACCACTATATTCTCAAGCTAAGTAAAAACAGTAGGTCTTGCTTGCGATGGATCAGATCTTGCGACGAGTATTTTGTGAGAGGAAATGGGTAGAGGGGACAAGGTGGGCCCCCCATGTGCTCTCCACTCACCCTTGATGGGTATTTTGTGAGAGAATATGGTATCCGTCTTAAGCTTGCGACGGATAGTGTCCGTCACAAATGAGAATTTGTAAAGTAAAAAAGAGCTGAGTCTATAAACAAGTTTAGATAATCCGTGTAATTGCATGAGTTTTAAGGAGTAATATATAAATGAGTATTTGTTTTAATAATATTATATTTTTATGTTGAACATTATTAGTACTCGTAGTATATAAAATGGTAATACAAAGATAGAAAAAAGAAAAGTTAACACTTTTTCATTTCAGTAGATCTTGCTTAAGACGGGTCGGATCTTGCAACGGGTATTTTGTGAGAGGAAATGGGTAGAGGGGACAAGGTGGGCTCCCCCCATGTGCTCTCCACTCACCCTTAATGGGTATTTTGTGAGAGAATATGGTATCCGTCTTAAGCTTAAGACGGATACCTCGGTCTGAAATAAGAATTTGTGTTTTCATTTATATAACCGATTGATTCTTTTAAATGAAACTGTTAGAGTTCTAGGATCAAAACATTATTTAAAATTAAGTACTTGCAATTTTTATTTTTTTTATGTTTCTCTATTTTTCCAAACTGTTTCATATATACTTTTAGAATTTATAACACTTATAATTTATTTCTTATGATATTTTTTTCATTAACACAACTTATTTTCAGTGGATATCTTGATTTATATAGGGTGTCATTTGCCAAAATAAAAATATTATGGGTGTCATGGTCACTAATATTATTTAGTTTCATACTTTTTTTTAAATAATAAAATTAATAAGTTTTCTAGCCCTTTAATATTGTCACATGATAAAACTCCATTTCTCATTTGCTTCCTTATTAATATGGGGAAATTGTAACACTCATAAATTCATTTATTTCGTTATTAAAGTATGAGTAATTTTGGAGAAAAATTTTTTAGATACACTTATTCTCTTAGTATATAGGAGATAATACACCTTTTGGATGAGATTACTATAGATAAAGCTATTTCCTTCATAGCTCCGCTCACTCCAATCTCATATATTACGCAAATTTATGGAATTCGAGTGAATAAAGGAAGTATCTACCATGGATTTGAGCGAATCCTTAATTTAGTTTTGAGGTGAAAATGAATTGTCTTACCAAAAGTAGCATTTGTTGTGCCTGGAATATCTGTTACAATCCTGTAATTAATCTAACTAATCAGTAAAATATCCTCAAATGTTAAGAAATAAATACATAGAATGGAGTATTTGTTTTCCCAATTCAATACAATATACATTTTTAAGTTATATATACAAATAGTAACTTTTCTTATATAAAATTATAGTCAGGAGCATGATATATTTACCAGTGTAGGTGCTCTCTTAGATATGGATCACTTGGTCCTGGAACATCTGGGTCAGTCATTATCTACAAAAATTATAATAAAAGTTAAGGTTTTCCAATTAGATGTGTAAATGCATAATATAATTGATACATTAAAAGAAATATTGTTAAACAGTTTTATGATATCATAAGGTTAGCATATACGAGTAATTGTTAAAACGATTTTACACTAAGTTAGTGTAAAATCACCCATTAAAAATTTATATACTCTTCACGATAAATTAAACGATAAAAGAAGTTGTACGTGTGAGGGTATTTATTAAGTTAGTAAATGTAAGGTAATTTTACTCTAATTTAGTATAAAATCACGCTACACAAGAATCTGTGTAGCTGAGAACTTGCCCTAAACTGTTAAAAACCCTCCACATTTGTTCTATAGCTCAATGCCTCAAAGACTTCCACTAAGTAATCTTTATTCATATGTCGAAACATAAATAGATTGTTTCAGATGACTCGTAATGAAAACTACGCGTATCACATTTGTCGAAAATTGCATCAATCGACTGTGACTTTACAAAAAAAAAAGAAATGCAGAAAGCATATATATGTATAGATAAGATACCAAAGTGAAGAAGGAAATCAAGTCGCCGTCGAGAACTTGAACCCTAGGCTTAAGTGTAAGAGAGGAAGGGAGGAGTTCACGGCCATTGAAAACTTGTTTGGTGTTGTAAGTGACAGACATTCTTACAGTTGGAAGAAATGGGTCTATGACATCTCCCACTACTCTTCCTATTATAAGGGGATTTGGTTTATTTGCCATTTATTTGCTAATAAATGTAAATGTTTTTAGTTAGAGGAGATTTTTAAGGAGAGAAACTATAGAATGAAGAAGTTGTCTTGATGTCATTGGATGGGAGATGATCTCTTTATATATTCATTTGTAGAAAAGTCAAGATTATTTCAAAGTATAATTAGTAAGATTGGTGAGTAGTTAATTAGTTATTATGAGCTACATTAGAATCTATAAATTGCATACCGAATAAAGCAAAGAGTACATTTCTAATCAATTTGTAATACATTTAAGTTTAGACTAATTTTATTAATTTTTTAAGTTCTCTTTAAGAGAATTGATGGTTATTTTTATTTAGATATTTATTTTGATTCAGTTGAGTTTCTTGATTTTAAGAGATGTTGAGAACTATGTGGTTCATTGTCTGGTTAACGTTATAAAGACTGATTATTCAGCCCGAGAGTGGGTTGAGGTAGGGCCAGAAGTCATGGTTGATATTGTCTCTTTAAAGCCAATGAAATATCAACAACACCTAGAATTACTTATGTTGTAGTCATTTATTTGTCTTTTGGTATTGACTATCTTATGCTATAATAATGGATATAAAAAGGTAATAATAAAACATACTCCGTAAATAGAATACAGATCTTAGGTGGTTCACTAACAATATGTTCACTACATCCTCCAATAATGCTGGGTTTATCGAAGCAGCCTTAAGTGATTTGAGACATATTCTAACACTTTAAAACAGAGAGTAATAAGTTGAATTTTGGATCGACGTTGAAAGAATATGTTCAATTTTAGAGGTGGGTGTGTATATGATTATTTTTGGATCACAATTTTAACGCAGTGTCATTATTTTTGTATTTATGTCCTAATCTTTTCATCTCATGTCTCCATATGTATTTAGATTATCACATCAATTTGTTGTCTTATTATTTAATTAGAGCATAATAACATCTCAGATACAAATAGGCTTTTTCTTATGTTTATTTAATGACTGCCATAAATCTTCCATTAATTAAACACCAAGATCAAGACAAGAAGAATTTAGTAATGCTGCCTGGACATTCTGATGCTACCAAAGAATTTAGTAATACCAAAGGCACTAGGTACTTTTGTTAGAAATGCCGTCTCCACCAATTCGTCACATTAGTATGATAATATTGTTTGTTTTGCATTCGCACGGGTTATTGGGCTCCTTCCTGAAATACCTCATACTAATGGAGTGGTAGTATCTTGTAAACTATCCCGAGTCCCGACTACGCAAGACTCCTCTTCATTTCTAATTTGTGAGTTGGACACTCGACGCAAGGCACCACACATTGAACCCGGCCGAATCATCGGCTCTAATAATACCTGTTGGGACTGTTGTTTTTACCACGATGTCACATTACTATTAGTATGTTATTGTCCGAATTGGATCACGCCTGTTGTAAAGGAGGCGATTACCTGATAGTTAGTTGATTAGGGAGATAAGAACAAAATATTGCGAATAACAAATAATGTTTGACATACAAATATACGCTTTTACTATTGTGAAGTTAATAGCACAAAAGTAGACCGGTATACAAGCGCTACTAAAAGCCAAAAGTATAAACAATTCTACTAACAAATATAGTAATCTCAAAGGGGCAAAAGAGACTACCCAAATTAACGAGATGAAGGACAAATGATCTTGAGGCCAGCAAGATCCGAACAAACTCCTTCGATCTCCAAAGACAAAAGAATCTCAATCTACTTGAGCTTAGAACAAACTAAAGCCTCATTCGCGGAGGGAACCTTACAAATCAACTCTTATAAGATTATGTTCAAAAATATTATCTTTCTTTCCTTAGTTAATTTAGACTAATATATACTCCGTATTATCTACCTTAATAAAAGACGACCTGGACTAATTAAAAAACAGACTAATAAAAAACAGTAGGTCTTGCTTGCGACGGATCGGATCTTGCGACGGGTATTTTGTGAAAGGAAATGGGTAGAGGGGACAAGGTGGGAACCCCCATGTGCTTCTCCACTCACCCTTGATGGGTATTTTGTGAGAGAATATGGTATCCGTCTTAAGCTTGCGACGGATAGTGTCCGTCACAAATGAGAATTTGTGAATAAAAAATTAATACTACTACTTTAGTGATACAAACTCACAAAAACGGACAAAGGTAAGAAACCAAAGCCTATGCAAAGACTATGGAAACCTTACGTCTTAGTCAAATATGGGACAAACAATACTAAGGCCCTGTTCTTTCCTGCTTATTTTAGCTCATTTCAGTTCAGTTTAGCTCAGCTCAGTTCAGCTCTATTCAATTCAGTTCAGTTCAGCCCAGCTTCATTCAGTTCAGTTCAGCTCCACTAAATTCAACTCAATACAGTTATACTCATCTTAAACTTATTTTTTATTATTAATATTAATATTAGTTATTATTATTATTTTATTACTATTATTATTATTATTAATTAAATAATACTCCCTCCATCTCATAACTATCCCTCGTTATAACTTTGACCATAAATAAGTGTTAAAATATAAAAACAAAGACGTTATAACAAAAAACATTTACATTCATCATAAAAAAAATTTTAGAAACACATTTTTTAAATGAAAAAAAAATTGAATATAAATGAAGAGAAATCGAGTCAAAGTATCGCCTCGAAAACTATACAATACAAACTACGAAAATTATTATCAACTGGGGGGAATATTCTATTAATGGCAATTATTATCAATATTATTAATATCACTATTATTTTTATAATTTTATCAAGCTCAAAGCACAATTTACAAGAAATTAGTTGTCAACCCGAGAAACTATCATGGCCTCACTCCTACTACTACTACTAGTACTATTGTTATTACTACTATTATTACTAATATTATTATTATCACTAATTATTATTGTTATTATAATGAATGTTATGACTATCAAAATCAATCATATTAATATTAATACAACTATTACTATTTACTAATATTATTATTAAGACTAATGATAACAACTAATAATATTTATCTTTATCATTATCATTACCATTATGATTATGATTATAATAATAATAATAATAAATAATTATAATAATAATAATAATTATGATTATGATTATTTTAATGAAAGTTGAGCGCATAATAATAATTAAAATAATAATAATTATTATTATTATTGTTGTTGTTGTTGTTGTTATTATTTTTTTTTTTTATTATTTTTTTTTTTTTTAATTATAAGATGCGCGCAGCTTTCATTAAAATAAAATAAAATGAAAAGTTTACATGAAGTTGGTGGGGAGCCGAGAGACAATCTGGGCCCCCACTCCCTTAGCTATAGCAAAACTAAGCCTAGCAAAAATATAAGCGGCCACCCGAGCCCCAGCATCCTGAGATGCCGAGAATTTCTGTATCCGCTTGAGCAAGTCAACAGCATCCGAGCCCAGCTCCCCAAGCGAAGAGAAAGAGAAGGGTAGGAAACCATATCCAGCAGCCGCGCATAAATCCCCATACTTAGCACATTTGCGCTGAGCAGCATCGGCGACAACCCGTCCCGGCACAAAATCGGACATCCCAGTCTGAGTCAAGGGGGAAGACCCAGTCAAATCAACACACACATCACGCCCCCTGTCCCAGGAATAAAGAAGCAAATCCGCAGGACGAAGAGATCTGTCGTGCCCGTCAACCAAACCGATATCAACCTCCTTACCCGCAGAAATACCAGACCTATAACAAATGTCAAATAAGGTGTCACGAACAAGGTTATGCCGATGCTTAACCCCCACAGTACCAGCACAAGAAACAGCGTGGTCCCCATACACATCATCAGTAAAAACCCGAGAGCAAGCAGGACAAGGCCTAGACACCGCGAATAACGGAACACCGAGACGATACCCCAGCACACAACGGTAAGTCCTCCTGTTCATAGTCTGACCCAACCCAGAGATAGGAACCGCACGCAACCAATCAGAGGAGTGGGCACCCTGCTGAGACTTCCATAACGCAAGCTGACGCGGTGTCAAAGAGAAAAAAGATTCTGAAGAAGCAGCAACCGTCGCGAAATATATATCTGCCAATTTCTTCATAAGTTTAGGGGCAGCGATTTCACTCGGATCACGTAAAAAATCAGAACCTGTAGTTTCCGAAAACACCCGCAAGGCATCGTCAAAAGTAGGACCAGCACATACAATACCAGAAGGCCGCAGGAGCGTATCCTGCAAAACTGCAGACTGCAAACGGGAAGCCAGAAAAGCATAGTGTAAAACATCCCCCGCAGCATAAACACCGAGTCCACCCAAATGAAAAGGGAAAGTGGCAAGGCGCCACTGCCAATCCCCAAAACCAGGCCCAGACGCGGTGACAATACGTTCCAAGCTAGAACGAAGCGCTGCATCAAAGCGAAGATGGACATACCCAAATCACCCCCGGGGAGCAAGTACGGAGGGAAAAATAGAGTTTAGAAATACCAGTACAGGCTCGAAGCAGAAGCAACTCACATTGCGGGTCCTCAATCCTCGCGACTAAGTCCATAAGCTCAACGGTCTTAGTCACTCTCCTCGCCACAAGCTCACTGCCAAAAATGGGACAAGTACTGACAGGTCCACCCAAAACAGAGACACCACGCAAGGGCCGAGCAATAGAAGGGGGGAAAACACCGGGTAGCCGACTCCGAGGATCCTCAATAGGCCAAAAGACCTCAGTCTTAGCCACATTAAGATGGAGACCGAAACGAGGCCCATCTGCCATAATCAAATCCAAAACTCTCCCCACCTCTAAAGTGTCCCCAACAATGGTGCCATCATCCAAATACCAAGCTTGCAAAGTAAGATCAAAGGAATCCCGGATGTTGCACACTAGCGGATGCAAAACCAAAGCGAAAAGCAAAGGCCCTAAAGGATCACCCTGCTGGACACCCTGACAAGACCACAAACAATGCTCCCCATAATAAAGACGGGCAGGGCTAGAGTAACAAAACTCCACCCAACGGGAAAGAACCGGACAACGACGGCGGACTTCCTGTAGCATAGTCACACGATCAACAAGGTTGAAAGCATTTTGGAAATCAACTAGCAACATAGACAGTCCCACATCACCACCACGGGCCTCAATGAGCCGGTTCAAGGCATGCAAGATAGCCTCTCCTCCACCGGACACCCCAACCCCAAACTGAAGGCCAGCAAAATAAGCAGACAAAGAAGGACCAACCAGACAAGCACCAGCCTTAGAGACAAGACGTCTCCAGACAGTGCCAACAGCGATAGGGCGAACACCCCCACCTGGTTTAACAAGCGGCGTGAGCGGAGCGCTAGCAATGTACTCACCAAGGGCTACAGGGCACCGGCCCTCCAGAAAAAGATTAACCACCCTAGTAATAGAAGCGATCAAATCATCCGAGACAGCCACAGCAGCACCACTCAAACAGTCCAGAAGGTGTTGGGCACGAAGTCCATCCCTCCCGCAAGAAGTGCCACGCGGGAAACCACGAATCATGTCCAAAACCACTGCCGAAGAGGCAACACGAGAATGATGATCCACAGGCAAAGGAGGCAATGAAAGAGATGAGGCGACAGGATGCTTCTCACGCAAAGCACCAAGAGTGGCATCAGTGTATGGGGCGACGCCGGAGGAAGAAAGCACCCTAACAGCAGCAGTTTAATGACCATCACAAATCTTCCGCCGACACTGGCGGAGGTTTTGCTCACTCAAATCCAGATCCTCCTCCACACAAAACGAAGGAGGAACCTCAGCCAAACACTCCTGTAAAAGCTGCAACCCCCCTCCAGGCACCCCCGAAGCAAGAATAGCCCTGGTAATACTCTCCTCCTGACGCTGTCGCCTAACAGCCGTCCTACACTCAAGATTACTGCGAGGAGCGAAGGTCTTAAGCAGACAAATAGGCAACACAAGCAAACGAACCCAGCAGGAGAGATCACCAGGAGAGTCAGCCACATCATCCAAGACCCCCTTCAGAACCCGAGCAAACCCAAGACGACACTTAGGAGGAATAGATTTCACAGTGCGATGGCCCAAAGAAAATAAACGATCAAGCGAAGATACAGACCATTGAACAAGCGCAACCCCATCATCAGATGAAAGAACCGAGTGAGACGGAGCCGGAGGTCTAGGGATACCATGAATAAAAAAACTAACGATGCCATCACCACAATCCGGAGGCGGAACTATGTCACCCCGACCATGCCGACACCTAGAACGATACGTATGGGTTTTAAAGCACTCCCCACACAACCAAAGCCCCAATCGCTTTAAAGTAATCTCGGCATTAGAGAAAACTGTCAGACTATCAGTAAGAGTTTGACGCGTAAGACCCATAGCACCGTCAATACAATGTCGATCCTGAAAATGCTTTCGCCAGGCGGCCTTAGTAAGGCCCCTACCACCTCCATTCGGACACCCATGAATTCCAGAAAAAGGACAAGGAAATCGTACTAAAACAGGCATGATAAAGAAAAGAAAAATAATACCTAATAATAAAAAAAAGAAAAGGAAACCCTAATCCCATGCAAGGCTACGGCCACCATACAAACACACACCACTAATCCCATGCAAGGCTACGGCCAACACCAGCCACCGCCCGCAGGCCACCGTGACCCATACCCCACGCCGACCCGTAACCCGCCACCGTAGCCACCCACCACAGCCAGCAGCACGGCAAGACCACCAACACAACAACCGACGCCGACGCGACGAAACACAAAAATAGCCTCACCACAGCCGACACTAGCGGTGTCTTTGGCTAGGCCGTAGACGGCGGACGGGAGAGAGACTGGCGGCTACTGTCAACGGCCAAGAGGTGCCGAGACCCGTAACCAACAGACACGGCGAGAGATAACACAAACCCTAAGAAAGAAAGAAATACGCGCCGGGAGAAGAATCAGCGGCCACCAACAACCGCCGACGAGAGTCAGGTCGCAATGACGGCGACACTAACAGCAACACAACGGCAATCCAGCACCTAACGCCTATCACTATCCTTCCCCTCAAAACAAAACGACCCACCAACAACCCACCACAGCCGGCGACGTGAGGTCTGGATGGCCTGGGTGAGGGCGGTGGTCGGAGGGGAAGCCGGAGGGGCGGCAGAGCAGCCGCAGCAGCAACAAAAACCCTAATCCGTCTCTCGCCTCTCTACTCTCTCTAACGCTCACCTTGTTTCAAATTATTATTATTTATTTGTACCTTTGTTATTCAAATTTGATTGTAATGAGATTTGAACCCAAGACCTCAAACTAATATACAACTTCCTAAACCATTAGACTACTTGGATTTATTATATTATTATATTTATTATATTTATTATTATAATTTTTTCAACTCAGTTCAGCTCCAATAAGCTTAGTTCAGTTCAGCTTTATTCAGTTCAGTTCAGCTCCATTCATGTCAGCTCAGTTCAGTTCAGTTCAGCTCTATTAAGTTCAGTTCAGTTCAGCTATAAAAAGTCAGAATGAACAGGGCCTAAGTAAACTATGGAACTATGGAAGGTGAACGGACCCACCATTTCCAAAACAAACCAAAGTCATGTAGCATTGCACGTACAATGAATTTCCAACGCCGATTTCAACGGTCTTCCTGCCTTTCCATCCTCACACAAATTCAAGACATCAAATTAATAATAATTCTCCGCCTTAACTTGAATTATCTGAAAACAAACCCAAACCAAACCCAAATCAGCTTCAATACATTTGATCCTCAAGTCCTGATAGTCTCCACTCTAACTTGAACAAAACCTATGAAATTAATGGACAAATGAACCAGTGTAAAACAAACGTGACCAAATGTACGAAGTACCAAATGTAACAAGTTGAAGCTACCAAACGTACTTATTCCCAACATATCATTATACCAACTGGAAGGCCAAACGTAGCAACACTCCGAAGAGGACAAAAGCTACCAAACGCCAAAACAAATATATGAGGCTCCCACTGTGACTAATGATGGAACAGTACCAAAACAACACGAGATTATTTTAAAACAAAATCTTTTCAAAAACAGTATCATGGCCAAACGTACCGTCATACAAAATAGCCCAAAAGGACAACAACGCCATGAACAAAACAAATATCTCACTTGAGTATAGTAGGTGTCATAATCATCACAAACATGCCTAAACCAAGGCAAAAAAACTCAAGTCAAAACCAAAAACAACTTTCTAAGCAAGCACAAATTACCTCCATTAAAAGTACTAATGTTAGAGCAACCAGTCCAACCCAAGAGCACCAAAGAACAAACTTCTAGGTTTCAGATGTCCCCTTTTGAAATCCAAGTTGTTCATTTTCAAGAACCCAAATAGCCTCACCGAGGCACAAAAAAAACAGATGTCGGTAGCTTGTCTTCAAAACCTTGTAGCTCGATCTGTACAAGAGTAGAATCTAATTTACGGTCAACAATACCATTCTCACTTAAGCTAACCAAACCCAAAAGTATGTCAACTTTCAAAATATTTGATCCCAACATCTTTTCACCCATAATTCAACAAACCAAATAATGCCTAAAGACAATGTGGAAGCTAAAGAGACCCAAATTACAACCTTGGGCTATATATGATTCCAATTGTTGTAACTGAGGCGTCCCGTTACTCGATTTTAGTTAATTAGGGTGATAAGAGCACAATAATAGCGAATAAAAAATAAAGTTTGACATACATATACGTGGTTCACTAGTCAAATAACATGGTACATTCCACCCTGAAAGAGCAAATTTTACTATTGTGTAGATAATAGTACAAAAGTAGAGCGATTTTCACGCGCTACTAAGAACCAAAAGTATATCAAATTCTACCAACATATATAGTAATCTTAGAAGGATAAAATAAACTACCCAAACGAAATGAAGGACAAATGATCTTAGGGCCAATAAGATCCGAACAAACTCTTTCAGTCTCCGATAGGAGAAGAACGTCAATATATTTCTCCATACGTCTAAGGCAAATATGGGACAAACTATACTAATTACAGTAGGTCTTGCTTAAGACGGGTCGGATCTTGCAACGGGTATTTTGTGAGAGGAAATGGGTAGAGGGGACAAGGTGGGCTCCCCGCATGTGCTCTCCACTTACCCTTAATGGGTATTTTGTGAGAGAATATGGTATCCGTCTTAAGCTTAAGACGGATACCTCCGTCTTAAATAAGAATTTGTGTACTAATTAAACTATGGAACTACGGAAAGTAAAGGGACCCACCTAGACCTGGCAAAACTGACCCGACCCGAATAACCCGACCCGATAAGGCTGACCCAAGACCCGAAAGCGACCCGGAATTACCTGACCCGAGGATGACCCGAAACCCGAATTGACCCGACCCGACCCAGACCCGACCCGAACCTAGACTGACCCGAAAGAGACCCGACCCAAAATAACCCGACCCGAAACCACCGACCTACAGACGAACCAATTTGAAATGATCCTAAATGACCCAATTTATTGTGATTAGGGGTGATAATGAGACGAGACGGCTTACGTGCAGCTCAAGCTCAGCTTGGTTCAAGTCAGCTCGTGTGAGTTTGGCTAGGCCCGGGCTTGACTCGAAAACTAACTTGATCATTTTGACCTGAAAATGGCCTAAATAAATCGGATATGAATCTAAAATGTCCTGACCCAAAATGACCCATACCCGAAATGGCCCAAACCCGAAGTGACCCAAACCCGAAACTGACCCAAACCCGAAAGCGACCCGACCCGACCCGACCCGACCCGAAAGATTGAGCAAACCCGAGATGACCCGACCCAAACTGACCCGACCCAAACCCGACCCGTTTGACCCATTTGTCAGGTCTAGACCCACCCTTTCCAAAACAAGCCAAAGTCATGTAGCAATGTAGCATTGCCTACAATGAATTTCCAAAGCCAACTTCAACGGCCTTCTTGCCTTTCCATCCTCGACACAAATTCTAAGGCATCAAATTAATAACAAAGCTCACACAATTTTGTTCCTGTCCTCTTTTCCAAAAGGATCTCTTATAAATAAGGCAAGACGTACTCTCTTCTTTTCCAATATGAGACTTGGGTTGCTACCGTAACAACTTTTACATATATGGCAAAACCTTAGAACAAAAGAATACATATTGTTATATAATCAATTATGCCTTTTAATAAGTCTATCTTAAGACGGATGTATACGTCTTAAGTTAAAACGAGTTAAGTAGTATCCACTTGTATAAATAACAAAAATGAAATGTCCAGGGAATGACAAGATGTATGTCCTATCTATGTACTATGAGTCCGTCCTAAGTCTTAAAGACGAATACATCCTTCTAAAATGAGAATTTGTGAACTTCTAAACATAACATGGCCATTGTTAGGTAGCTTATCTCTTGCAGTAAAGTATGTAGATAGTAATTAATCCATCCTATGCCTATTCATCTCATATTAATCTATCCCAACGATTAACTGAGAAAAACCCAATCTATGACTTCATTTAACTTTCCCTAAACCTGCTCTAATTCTTACCGGTTGTAACAGGTAACTCATCAGGTCACCTATTTATTATTCTTTCTTCTTTCCCCTCTTCATTTTTCTGGATATATCTCTTCTTTCTTCTTTCCATTTGTTCTTCTTCTTCTTCATTATCTTAATTTATCCCTTTTTTCTTCAATTTATCTCTCTTTTCTTCATTATCATTATCATCCAAAAAATCCGTCTATATTTCTTCAACAATGAGGAGTCATAATTTTTCATTCAACTCAAGTAGTTCATCTGGAACGAACTATGTGTTATGCAAACACAATGTTGTTGCGGTTTTGAGAACGGTGAAGAAGGGAGTTCATGCGGGTCGGAAATTAATAATCATTGTAAATGTGTAAAAATTGGAATGATTATGTTAACTATTTCTCGGGCATTTTTCGCAATTTGTTGGATGTCGAAAAATGGTGTATGAAGTTGTTTGAAAAGTTGATGTAAGGGGTAATTGTACCAAATATGGTTGTTGAACCTTCAATGATAATATTGTACCAAATTCAATAATATAATGTTTGTTGAACGAAACTGATGTGGGTTTTAAATACCGCAAGTGCACGGTCGTCAAAGTAGCACTTGAGGGTCGATTTCAACGGAGAGCAAAGTGATTACTAATCGTTTCTATTCAAACGTTTAGCTAAGTCGGGAGTTTCAAGCTATGGAGGGAGTTTCAAGCTGAGGAATGCTAGCCAAGACTATGGAGGGAGTTTCAAGCTGAGGAATGCTAGCCAAGGCTATGGAGGAAGTTTCCAAGACTATGGAGGGAGTTCCCAAGACTATGGAGGGAGTTTCAAGCTGAGGAATGCTAGCCAAGACTATGGAGGGAGTTTCCAAGACTATGGAGGGAGTTTCAAGCTGAGGAATGCTAGCCAAGGCTATGGAGGAAGTTTCCAAGACTATGGAGGGAGTTCCCAAGACTATGGAGGGAGTTTCAAGCTGAGGAATAATGATGATCAAGGGTCACAATGAAAACGGAGTTGAAGATGCAGTGACGATTTGAAGGTTAATAAAGAGTGAATTTGAGAGAATCAATTAAGAGAGAATGAATTCTAGGGTTTAACTTTTGATTTTAATTAAGAGAGAATGAATTCTAGGGTGAATTCTAGGGTTTAGTTTTGGTTTTGGTTAATAGGGAATGAATGTTGGGTAAACAGAGAAGAGAAGAGGAGTCATAGTGTATTAAGAGGTCAGTGTAACCGGCTTCACAAGTAACCTGTCCATAAGTTTAGGGAAAGTTAAATGAAGTCATAGATTGGGTTTTTCTCAGTTAATCGTTAGGATAGATTAATATGAGATGAATAGGCATAGGATGGATTATTCCCATTAAATAACCCATTAATATGTAAAGGATGGAGTTTTGGAGTATAAAGTCATTCCACCAATAACAAATCTTACATTTTCTTATTTAAAAGTGGAAAAAATGTCACTATTAGAAGAATTAATCACATAGTGAGTAGTCATTACACTAAAAGAGATTCAGACTTTTGTTACTTTTTCATACTTGAACTAGTAAATGATAAGAGTGGGTTACTATAGGTGGAAAGTTCAAGCACTCATTGTGTAGGGAATTTTGGTATAGTCCACACACACAATAATAAATATAAGAATCGAGAATAACAAGGACACAATATTTACGAGGTTCACCAAATTGGCTACGTCCTCACTATAGTCGCACTAGGAATTTATTGATCACTCACTAAGATTATACAAGGAGCATACGAGGATATGAGGATGATGAACTATCTTGATTTCCTCTTCTTTTATAGCTAATGATAAACTATAACTCCTAGACACAATAAGTACATGTAACATTTTACAATTAGTTCAAGTGATCAATGAAGTAAGTTTCTTTGAGTTAGGAATTCATTACCCATATGTTTCTCATGAAACATATTAATCCATGATGGAGGGATTAATGTCTAACAATCTCCCACCTCCCGACAATTATGGAGGTAACATCAACTTTACTTTTCCACCTGATGCGACCATATCTTTGCTCATGCTAAATGCAAGAGCTCAGCCAAGGTTCTATCCAACCTCGACTCACCATTCAACTTTGTTCCCAAAGGCAACCATACTTGCCGGGTTTTATTCATCATTTCCCGGGGCGTGCACTCCCACCTAAACGAAATACCCTTACATGCCTTATTAGAACTATTTGAATTTCCGCACACATTTGAGCATGCCAGTTTCACCTTGTGCGTTCTCGGACCACTTTCTGCCTTTAAGCCACCGACTTTACTCCCACAGTGCTTAATGTAAGGCCCACTATGCATAGCTTTCTGATCCTGCAACAAGTCTCGTGAAACTACTAATTTCTTCATCCCTTCCGCTGCTAAATTATTTTTACCAGTACACTTTACAATGGTGTACAATGTTCCATTTTTAGTCCCATTAGCTACTATCGTAGCTCCTTTGACTACCTTCCAAGAACTTTCTTCAAAAATAACTTTATAGCCTGCATCATCGAGCTTACCAACAGATATTAATTTCTTTTTCAAGTTCGGGATGAACATAACATCTGTTAGCTCCCACCTACCCCCAGTCGGGGTACGTATCTCAACATCACCTTTTCCCATAATTGGCATCGCCTTACCATTTGCCAAGTAGGCAGTACCACACCTTCCACCAACAAATTTAAGAAAGGAATTTTTATCTGGAGAAGCGTGAAATGATACACCAGAGTCTAATACCCAAGACTCAATCGGTTCTTCGACACTCACTGCCAAAAGATCACCGTCATCCTCCACAGCTATCGCCGCATTTCCATCCTCATGATTACGCTGCCCATTTTTCTTCGGATTTGGACAATTCCATTTTACATGTCCACTCTCACCGCAGTTCCAACATGTAGCACCTCCTCTAATTGTTGACTTTGATCTCCCACGATAAACACCTCTATAATTTTTATTTCCTCTACCATCAGCAATTAATCCGCTCCCATTACTTCCCGATGTCTCACCTAATTCTTGCTTGCGAATACTCTCACTAAGAATTAAATCACGTACATTGTCAAATTTGAGCTTTTCTTGTCCTTGCGAACTACTAATTGCAGTCACTGTAGTATCCCAACTACTAGGTAATGAGGATAATAAAATTAATGCTTTTATCTCGTCATCAAAATCAATTTTTACGGAACTAAGTTGTCTTGTGATCACATTAAAATCATTAATATGATCCGCCATTTTGGTTCCTTCTTGCATTTGTAAACCAAATAACCTACGCATAAGAGAAACCTTATTTGTAGCTGAAGGTTTCTCATACATATTTTCTAGGACATTCATAAGGTCCAATGTTGTTTTTGCACTCATCACATTGAATGCAACATTACGTGCCAGCGTTAATCTCACCACACCTAGCGCTTGCCTGTCCAATTTTTCCCACTCTTCCTTTTCCATGGAATCCGGTTTAGTACCTTCCAAAGGAAAATGTAGATTCTTTGAATACAAATAATCACTTATTTGCATTTTCCAGAAAGCAAAATCTTTCCCATCAAATTTATCGAACAAAATTTTGCCTCCTTCCATTATTGTGAATTTTAGTGGATTGCTCTTCCCTCACCCGCCCAACCGGGCTCTGATACCAGTTTGTAGGGAATTTTGGTATAGTCCACACACACAATAATAAATATAAGAATCGAGAATAACAAGGACACAATATTTACGAGGTTCACCAAATTGGCTACGTCCTCACTATAGTCGCACTAGGAATTTATTGATCACTCACTAAGATTATACAAGGAGCATACGAGGATATGAGGATGATGAACTATCTTGATTTCCTCTTCTTTTATAGCTAATGATAAACTATAACTCCTAGACACAATAAGTACATGTAACATTTTACAATTAGTTCAAGTGATCAATGAAGTAAGTTTCTTTGAGTTAGGAATTCATTACCCATATGTTTCTCATGAAACATATTAATCCATGATGGAGGGATTAATGTCTAACACATTGTAATCCCCTTAATATTCAATTAGCCTTGTTTGTGACAGATCTATCCGTCACAAGCTTGTGACGGGTCAGATTTCTCTCAAAAGCTTACAAGTGGGAGGGCAAGTAGGAAAATTAAATAATTTTCCACTTGTCCCCCACTTGCAAGCTTGTGAGAGGGATCCGACCCGTCACAAGTTTGCGACGGATAATGACCGTCACAAATGAGAATTTGTGCTTAATATTACAACTATACATTTTAAAATTCTTAATAATATGCTCCTCGTGTTTCATGTTATATAAGATTAATGTGTGAGTGATTTTTTGCATATCAGAATAATGAGGTAAGTTGTCCATATCATATGTTCATTTGGATATTCGTCCAGTCTGCATATCACAAGTTGGTTTTATGATGAGTTATGACGCAAGTTGTTTTTATACTAAGGCTTATTGGAAGCACAATTTTTGTTTAAGACGGAAATATCCGTTTTAAGTTTAACCCGAGTCAAATATGTTAAATAAGACAAAAATATATGGGGAATAACAATATATTTGTCATATTTATACGACTGAGTTATTATTTCACCCGCTTGAATCTTAAGAGAGACTAATTGGAAAGGATGAGGGTGGCTATAAAAGCATTTGGATTAAGACTCGAGATTAGGTATTCAATGCTTTGGAGTATGGTGTTAACGCTGTTAACAATCTGTTGATGTCAATTTTAACAATATAGTATGCCCCTGCATAACTAGATTTGAACTAGTGATGCGAGGATTTTTAGATCGGACTGGTCCTTTGTGAAGCTGACCTACGTAACGGAAGATGAAAAAATTATGCAATCGTTTATGAAATAAGCAACAAGAGTCAAGAGACAAGGGTGTTTATGTTCTTCCAACCCCCCTACCATGTCATAGGGTAATAGGGTATTGAGATTAAACAAGATCATGTAAGCCGTGTTATTTCGACTCTTTAATTTTCGGGCAAACCAAGCCTATGTCTCGACACGAGATAATGATATGGGTGTGCATTGTGCTCTGGAATCCGAAAATACTAGGCTTGCTTATGTTCCATGTGAAAAAGATGTTCCTGTTCAGACTGTCATGCTTTCCTTGCAGTAAGAGACAAAGAGTCAAAGGCAATTGGCCAATTGTAGTTTTCTGAAGTTGTAACAACTTATATTACATCAGTTACAACTCTTACAAGTTCTAGTTATTTGTTGAAACATGAATGGTGCAGTTATATGTCATCTTTTGTTTGTATTATCTCATCATCTATTTTAAATACAGTCATTTCAATCCCTGAATCCCAATCCAACTAGATTAAAATTACTAGAAAGAAAATTTTGCAAAGCCGCGAAATTTACATAGAAATGGTGAGAAATTAGTTTATGTAAATTGATCTGTGCTACTTCGATACTTCACCTTTCAAGCCAAAACTATGAATTTACGTTTTAGAAAATAGGTTTGACTGACTGTTGCAGCCGAGTTTTAGCCAAAACTATGAATTTTTCGATTTTTTAAGTTCACTTTATTGTATTACTAATCACAGTCCTCCCCATTTTTCGATTTATTTCTTTTAGTTCCTCGTCTATACGAGAGTTCTACACTAGTTTTATGCATAATTTTGATGACTGAATAACTTTTTCAGTTGTTCCTGTTGCAGATTGCTGTAGTTGTGACAGTTTTGGTCTGTGTGGTAATCTACCTGATAGTTAAGCCACCTGCGCAAAAGATATGTGGATCGGTTAACGGTCCTCCGGTTTGTTCACCCAGAATCAAACTGAGGGATGGAAGGTACTTAGCTTACAAATTAAAAGGAGCAACAATTGAAAATGCTAGATTTAAAGTCATTGTTACTCATGGATTTTGTACCTCAAAAGACACTTACATTCCCACGTCAGATGTAAGTACTCCTCAATTTAATTAAATTTCATGCAATTGGGTTTTTGTCACTATTGTTCACATTTTACATGAAAAAAAAATCAGTTTTCTTCATCTTAACAAATCAATTGATACCGATGGGCACTTAAATCAACTGGTAACTAATTGTTCGAGTTTGACCAGAGGTTTCGAGTTTGAGGCATGTGAATGTAGCAGTGTTAAACTCATGAGGGAGAGCTTTACCAGCCTAGTGGTCCTACTCGGCTTGAATCCGGACTAAGCCGGATGGTATACACGCGAAAAAAAAAAAAAAAAAAAAAACTAATTACTTGATTCGTTGATTGGTGATTTTCATATCAGAGAAAAATGTGCTAGACTATATTTTATGAAGGAGATGTTAATGCATGCAGTTTCTTGCAGGAGTGGTTGGAAGACAAGGGCATATGTATCATTACATTTGACCGACCAGGATATGCAGAAAGTGATCCTAACCCAAACCGCTCACCAAAGACTGATGCTTTCGATATTCAGGATCTTGCTGACCAACTCAAGCTCGGATCCAAGTTTTATGTCATCGGACTTTCCATTGGATGCTATCCTGTTTGGGGTTGTCTTAGATACATTCCACACCGGTATATTCCGTTACAGACTTAGAAAATCGGTCATTAGAGTTTGGCATTAAAAAATGATGTTTTCTGAAATGCGACGTTGCAGGCTAGCTGGTGTGATGCTTGGTGTTCCAGTAGTCAATTACTGGTGGCCGTCACTTCCTTCTGAACTATGTAACCGAGTCTATACAAAGCTGCCATTGCTAGACCAATGGAGACTTCGCATAGTCCACCATTTCCCGAAATTGGCTTGGATTCTTCAGAGATGGTTTCCTTTCCCTACAGTCCAGTACATTGAGAAGACTAATCCCAACGCTTTTAACAAGAGCGACCAAATGATCTTAGAATCTTTGTCGGGATTGCCAGCTCCTGATGAGGCACGATTTCCTGCCTCGCTCATCTGCGTTCAGTTTTGTATAAGCTATTTTACTTTTTATTCGAGTATGCAGCTGGTAAAGTCATTAGAGGTGGTACTCATGACCTGTGTTCAAACCCTGTCAGCACCATATCCGCCCTTGTGGCTCATTAAAAAGAAAAGAAAAAAAAAACTTTTTTATTCGAGTCTCCTTTTTGTCGCTATGAAGACAAGAGTCCAATATGGTCGCATTGGCTAGTGCTCTCATTGACATATCACCGAGAGTCTTGTCAAACACAGTCAAAACTCAAACGTAAGTAGTCGACGTAACATATTCTCTTATATTAATGGGAGAGACTAATGAATGGACATTTTTATATATGCAGGATAAGATTGAACAGCAAGGTGCATACGAGTCGCTACACCGTGACATAGTAGTCTCATTTGGGCAGTGGGGATTCGATCCATTGGATCTAAACAACCCGTATCCTGAAAACAGCAAGTCAGTTCACCTTTGGATTGGTCGCAAAGATGGGATTGTCGCAGTGGAGTTGCAGCGCCATATTGCAAAGCGACTGCCATGGATTCAATGCCATGAAGTTCCATATGGAGGCCATCTTTTCATACATGATCCGAAAACCTGTGAAATGATCTTTAAGTCGCTTTTCTATGGAGAAAACCCTTCTTTCTAGTAGCACAAATACTTGTTTAAGACGAAAATGTCAGTCATAAACGTAGAAGTCGTTTCAAAGTGGGGTTTTCTAAACAAAATATTTTATGAAACCGTTTTTTGTTTGATTGTTTCTGAAACTGGTCACATTTGTTATGTTATCTAATGCTACCCTTGTTTTTGATGTTCTCATACATTAATACATTCAAAACTAATTAAATAGCAAATGCAATTGAGTTGTACCTAAACTTGTTAATTGTTACTTAAAAAACTAAGTTAAGGACTAGAATGTTAAAATACGTGCATGAGCTCATTGTCAATTTTCAAAAGGTTGACTTTTTTTTTATTGTATTCTTTAATTCTTTTAAGCTACTAACCTTTATATTTCAGTGAACAAACCTCAAGCAATTTGTCTAACACAAATTCTCATTGAAGACGGGACTTATCCGTCTTCAATGAAAACGGGTCGAATCCTTTTTCACATAGAGGCAAGTGGGAGTGCAAGTGGGGATCCATTTAGTTTCTCACTTGCTCTTCCACTTGTGTCCTTGTGAGAGAAGATTCGACCCGTCTATATCGAACAAAGATAATGAACAATTGGACACGTGTTTCCATGTTTTTGAACTCTCACTAGCTTGCATTCGAGTTTGTTTTTCTTACCACCGTCATTATTCAATAGATTTGACTAACTTTAGTTCAAAATATCAAAATATCAAAAATAGTTGCTCATCAGTTTAGTTCAAAATTTTGAGTTTTAATGACGTTGTTCTTGGCTTTGATGAATTTATGTGAATGATATACACGCACTTAGAGTAATGTGAATTGGGAATTGCTAAATGCCTACCGTAAAGAAAAGGATGTGTGATTAATTGGTAAGCACTTTGTAGTTGTTTTAACTTAACGATATGTCTTGTTTCGAGTCCTACGAATACAATAATGTTAAAATTCACGAGAGAGAGAGCTTTACCACCCTAGTGGTCCTATCTGACTCGAATCCGAATTACACCGAATGGTATAAAAAAAAACAATAAAGAAAAGGCAGAGGTGCATAGCGATTCAAAGGTAAACTAGAGTTAAGCGATAAATAATAAATAATCGCCATTAGTATCAACTTGGGTCCATAGCTCAGTGGTAGAGCATTTGACTGCAGATCAAGAGGTCACCGGTTCGAACCCGGTTGGGCCCTTTTTGACAAAACTATAGTCACAAAAATCATTATTTTTGTTCAATAGCCACAAATTCAATGAATGTTCAAAAACTTGTTATGCTGCCTAACCTGCACCTTTGCTTTTTCAGTTTTTTTTTTTCGGTTGACAAAGTTGTGCTTTTGGTTTTTGTTGTTCCCTTATATATTTTCTGTCCTTGTGAGTTGTGACCGATACTCGATTTCCCCCTCTTCCGCAATCCGTTTCGTTTTGCTATTTCCCTGATTACCCAATGTGAATTAGTAGCTATTCTCTGTTTCTCATAGATACTTCTTCCCAGTGAATTCATTAATGTGATATTACTCATTTAACTATATAGGACTATAGGAGTACTTTATTAGACTGACCCTACCATGAACGATCGCTTACAGAATTACTGAAGAATGACGCGAAGGCAGGACCTTGTGGAGGAAAAAACTTAACTGTGACCCGATGTCAGTCGACAGGTTGGTTCAATACTTCAATACCAAGCTTGAGAGCCCAACCTAATCCGGATCAATGCTGTACCCTGGCCAAGTGGCCGGTCCACACCTAGGGCAAGCGAAGAAATATGTGACTCACGCAGCCACTCCCGGGTCAGCTCATGGCAGACTAGGCCTGAACCGATCTCTTCGTTGGCCAGGTCTAAGATACAGTTAACAGCAATACAAGCTTTAGCAAACACTGCCAAGTGCCAACAAATCAACAATAGTCTAGTTCAGCAAAGAGCTGATGTATATTCCAATAAAATTAATTGAATGATATAAATAAAAAGAGAAAAATAAAGAGAGATGAAAAGTACAAGAACTTTACAGAAATATACTGCAAGCAGAACTGCAGAAATAGAAACAATTATCACCCAATTCTCTTTTCAAAGTTGCAGAAACAATAAAAAATTTTCTTTGCGGAGATATTTCGAACCAGGTCAGGAGTTCCGTAGTCCAAGGAGTTATCAGCAAAGCTAGCTCACATCGGCAAATAACTTTCACTCAATAGATAGCATAAGATGAGAATGTCATTTACACAAATCAAAGGTTCTCCATTAGCCAAACCATAATAGAAGATGTAAAACACCATATACTTCATCATATGAACATTCCTAGATTCGAGAAGAGACTTGATGTTCTACTCGTATTCAAAGTGCACATCCACATGATTGTACTGTCGCATTAGCTGAACCATAGAGGAAGTAAAGCTTGCTAATGTTTGACATTCTTTCTGCGTTTTGGCATCAGAAACTGTCCCGTGAATGATCAGCTTCTTCAAGTTGGGACATTTTTCTAGCAAATTTTCCAGAAATGGATAGAATTCGTCATGAATTGCAGTCCATCCAACTTCCAAAACCGCTAAATTGTTCATTTTATAAGGACCTTCCTCCACGAATTGGAACAAATGCTCCCTCAAATCGCAGATAAACGAAAGATTGCTTAAATAGGGGAAGGTTCTAGCAATAGCCTCCAAATCTACAACTTCTTCTGTATCTTCAAACGCCACATCCCAAAGCCGGAGAACTTTCAAATGTGTCGAACCTGAGATCATCTGAAAGAATCTGAACCAACTAAATGTGAAGTTGCTAACGTCAACAACTTCAAGATTTTCGACCGATTCACCTAAATCGAGATGTATAACACTAACATCGTCGAATTTAAAAAGCTTCAATCCCTCATTTCCAATGAGATCGAACTGCTCCATGGCACAATCTTTCAAGTGCAAATCTTCTAGAGAATCGGCCTCCAAAATAAACTTATCCAAACTAATTGCCTCCACATAAATGCTCTTTAATGTTGGACTATTCAACTCGACAGTCACTTGTGAATCCGACAGGGTAATCTCCAAATTAATTAGAGATAAAGACTCGATCTTTGGACAAGCATTCAAGAGAAGACTCAAATCCAACGCCGAAATGCATACATAACTAAGTGAAAGCAATGTAAGACAAGGAAACCTTTGGTAATTAGGTTCTACCCCAGTGATCGTATGGTGAACAATGACCAACTTCTCCAACTTTCGTCTCCCACAAATATCGAGAATATTAATACTAGGATTAGTCCGGAGATTGTAATACAAGCTCTTCAAACTGTCCCTAGTATACACTAACCAAGCAGCAACAGTCGAAGCTGAGAACTCATCACCATCATCCATTATAATTGACAACCCTTGTAAACCATTAGTTTGAAAAATCGTTAATGTAATTAAGATTTCAATTTGGCTTGTCAATAAATCGCGATAAACAGGTGAATCATTGAAATTAAATGTGAGAGAATGGAGATGGTTGCGAAAAGCATCCCTCCATTTTCGACAAGTAGCCGAGGCAAGCACAACATCCCTAGCAACCCCAACGCGTGATAATATGTTGCCAATCACTTCAGAAGGAAGATTCTTCATCATATAACTTGTATCCAAAATCAATTAACCCTCACAAATAATCAACACACAATTTAGGGGATTACTTCTTCAAACCCAACAAAAGATCACATCTTTAAAGCAATTCCATCCATCCCAATTTCAATTTGTCAATAATCAAATTATCATCTAATTATTCTGCAAATTCAACAAAAAAAAATCTATCACCATCATCATCACAATAACAATCATGTCCAATCTCTTCACAGTAGATCAATATTAACACCAATTCCGGTGTAAGACGGTCTTACATAAGAATTTGTGTATAGCGGGTTTTTAGTAACTATTTTTATTATTTGATACATTCATGTTTTCAGTTTGTGGATCCGTTTAGGTGTAAAACCGTCTCACACAAGACTAATTGATTAAATGAATTGATCATTGAAACACATAAAAGATCAAAAATTTATCAATCATACAAATCAAAACATGGAAATAAACATTCGGGTATTCATAAAACTAGCATGATCTCAAGAAAAACATGAAATGTCAGCAAAAAAAGGGGAAATTAAGACGTACCCAATTGAGAAGATTGCAATTAAAGAAAACCCAGATGAAGAAATGATTGAAAAACAGCTAGAAAATCATGAAATTGAAGAGAAAAATGCAATTGAAATTGATGAAATAAAGGTAGTTAGATGGTAGGAATATTAGGAGTGAAAAAATGAAGAGAAAAATGAGAAATGGTCGTCGTCAAGTAGAAAAGGCACGATACAAGGCGTTTGTCTGGGAGAGAGACTCGCCAACCCTTCGGGTATTCATTTATTCCTCTTGTTTTAATTGTCATCTTTAATCTTTAATTGTTGTTGTACTAGTGTCGGTCTCGTGCAAATGTACGGTTTTTTTACAATAATGTATAAAGACGTTAAATATTATGGCTTGGTAACATGCTTAAGTGATATAAAAGAAAAATAATTGATAGTTTTCACTTAAATAAGATTTACGTGTAACTTAATCCTAATTATATAAATTACTTAGTTATTAAAATAGATTATTATTATTATGCTATTATATTTATAATAACCTTAATTAATGACTTAATTATTAAACAACAAATTAGCAAAGGATACAGCTAAGTTGTACAATATTTGTATCAAAATATAGAAAAATAAAATTATGAAAAAGATTATGCAAAAAATTTCTCTCATATTATCATACAGTATGATGATTAATATAAATCCACAACTGCAGCAAAATTAAAATATCCATTAATGGGGGTTTACATATTGAAATAAGTAGTAGTATTTTCTATTTAGGGTATAGAATTAATATTACATAATATTTGAACCAATCATAGAACATTGCACTTTAGGAGGGAGAATTATGAAGAGCTCTTATTGTTTTAGTAGTAGGGGGATTGGAGGTAATAGGTTAGTTAATCACAAGAACTTTGGAGATACGGTCATATTAGTGGGGTGGATTGACTCAAGCCTCCATTGAGAGGGTGTTTGGTTTGAGGTTTTGGAATGGAATGGATTCAATTCATTCTAGTGTTTGGTTAGAGGCTTTTGGATTGGAGTTAGATACCTAATGGATTCTAACTTCATTCCAACCCCTATCACAAGAACTTTGGAGATACGGTCATATAAGTGATACGGTTACACTAAGTGTATAGTATCTTTTATACACTACCTATAATAATGTGACATGTGTTAGATCTTTATTTTATTTTTGAGGTAAATTTGAGAGGGGTAATTTTAGTTGGTTGGTAGGAGAATCTCTATTAAGAAGAAAAGTCCAAAGTTTGAAGAAAAAAAATTTCAGTAGATATTTGAGTTTTTTTTTTTTTTTTACTTCTTGTATTTAATATTATAATAAATTAATTAATACTAATAAAAAAATACATGTAACAATTACTTTTAAGATACTTCACGTGCTTTCAATCTCTTCTAATTTCTTTTGTAGTTTCGCCCCGTCCTTAGACGCCGTTTATTGGTAGGGTTAAGTCGGTCTAGATCTTGAATAAGGACACAAAATAGATAAGAAAATAAAAGTGAAATATTGGGCTAAATATGATAGTAAAGCTTGATAAAACACCAAAAACTAATGAGTAGGGCTTAATAAACACCGCCAATTCTCATTTAAGACGGGATTTATCTTTCTTAATCTTAAGATCAGTCTATCAAATACATGTCAAATCATCTCACATATGTTGCCTTGGAAATATCAAAAAAAAATTATTATCTTCATATGGTAGTATTTGACCCGTCTTAAACTTAAGACGTATAGTGTCTGTCTTAGACTTACTGTGTAACAAAAAGTGGGTTATATACTACGAGTACAACATTAGGAGAGTTATTATTGGAATTTTTTGTGCTTCTGAAAAAAAAAATTAGAATAAAAAAACTAGAGACTTACTACTTAATAAAAAGCACTATACTAATGTTATTAACTTAATAAAAATGTTCGTTTTAAACAAGACTTACTGCTTAACAAAAAGTATACTAATGTGACTAATTTTTGTTCTCTTTAATTAGAACATACATTTGATATATATCTTACTTAATAAAATCGAGTTACTTTTTTGCATTTTTTTCATCTATAATACTTAAATTATGTTAATCGTAAATACATTTATAACTTTATGATGTAAGAATATAATAACACACAAATTCTCATTGTAAACGGAGCATATTCGTCTACAATTAAAGACGGGTCAGATCACTCTTACAACAATGCAAGTGAGAGGTCAAGTGAGCTTCCCACTTGACCTCCCACTTGCAATTTTGTGAGAGGGATCCGACCCGTCTACAATTGTAGACGGATATGTACATCTACACTCAGACTTACTGATAATAAAAATATATGATGCTAAAAAATTCAGGAACTTGGTCTATGTAGATCTTGATAAAACAACAAAATCCTAATTAAAATTAGGTTTTAATTTGTAAGTAGATTCAGAAATATAATAGTTTAATGCATGAACTATGTCTAAGTAGGATTGCAGGAACAACTGATAAACATGATCTTATTTATTATGCTACTAAACAAAACAGGACGATGCTATCGATGCCACCATTTCAATATTACAACCACACTATGATGTCATAACCACCATCATCCAACTCTAGTCCAAACACCAATATTACCGGTCTCTACTTAATTACTTATGACGCTCCACATCACCAAATCCACGACATCGGCTAACTTTTGGTTAACAAGTTCATAGCAATTAGTGGCAATGCTCCATAAAAGTCACCGGCAATGTTGGATGTTAATAAAGTGTTTGACCAAAAAAGTTATCAATTAATAAATAACGTATTTTTGTCAAACACTACCTACAATTAAGGTTACTTTGCGAGGAACTACCTAAAGTTTTATTTTTGCAAAACACTACCTAAACTTTAGTTGTTTTTTGTCAAACACTACCAAACTTAGTTTTCACGCATAAAAAGATGAAAATTAACTATGTTAGCTTGCCGTTATCATAGCCTAGGAATTTATTTTGCTAAACTGTATTAATGTTTAACATGTTCTCTAAAATAAAGACTTATATAACTAAGATGAAGATAATGATGGATCTGAAGGCCAACGATAATTAAATTAATTTCGCGAAAAATATAATGAAACTTACTAACGTAGGTTATGCATTAGTATAGTTTAGCAAAAATAAACTCAAAGCTATGATATCGACAAGTTAAAATCGCTTATTTTCTCATTTTCATGCTTGAACCCTTGAATATTCCCCAATCATCACCGTATTTTTAACCCGAGCAAAGTTTTTCTTATTTTCCGACTTGTTAAGTGACGATTTATGCGTAATAGCATGATTACCCTTATCAAGTTACTCCAACACACTATATGCACCCTGATTTGTGTACTCCATTTACCCTGTACATTTCATTTTCATTTATCCTAACCCTATATCCCAATTTTCTTATCAATCTTCCCCAATTCCAATAAATTAACTCCCTAAGTCACTCAATCCCTCAATCCCTCAATCTCTAACTTTAATTCAGTCAATTAATCTAGCACCGAAAATCAACTGTGGAAATTAGTTACTGAAGACTAGCAACAACCACTCGTGATTGTGTAGTAGATGAATTTGAATGATATGGCTCGTCAAAAATCAAACAAAAAAGACAAGCAAGCTCCAGATTGAGTGTATTAGCATATTTGAATCAAGCAAAAAAGAGAAGTAAGCAAAAAAGATGAATTTGAATGATATTGATCGTGAATTTGGATGAATTTGTTAAGTAAAATAACAATTAAGCAAAGAATTCAGGAGTGAAGCAAATGAACTGGGATAATTTAGTATATGAATTTGGGATTTAGGGTTCTTGATTGAATTGGGGAAAATGTTATAGTATGTTATTTGAGATATCAGTGTGCCAGTGTAAGCAAATGAGGGTAATCTTGGTATTTTGGATAAATCGTCAATTAACAAGTCGTAAAATCAGAAAAAAGATGCTTGAAGTAAAAATACATTGATGATTGAGGAATATATCGTGATGTTCGGGTGTTATTTGTAAAACGGCAAATACGCGGTGGTAATTTGTAAAAAATCGTAAATACGAGGTGGTTATTTAAAATTTTTCCTAAATTATAGGTATTGTTTGACAAAATACTCAAAAAAAAATTGAAATTGAATAAGAAATCAATTTTAAACTGAATTGCAAAAAGAAATTACTAAATTAAATTTGGGAGCCACAAATGTGTTTGTTTTCAATTTTTAAATTAAAAAGATTTGCAAATATTTGACCAGATTCTCACAATGGAATTTGCCATAAAAGAAAATTATTTCATTCTATTATTAATCTCACATTTGCCAAGTGTCAATATATTATTCGTGGTGTATAGATGATTCTATACACCGAGTGTAACCGTAGCCTTTTTGCCCATATATACAGCCAAAATTCTAACTCCACTCCAACTTATTATTATACTATATCCATTCCATGACTCAACCAAACACTTATGAATAACTACTGAATAAGTATGAGGTTCTAACTCCATACCTCTATGATATTAGAATCCATTCCAATCCATTATAATACGTTGAACCAAACCCCCATGAATTGATTCTTGTAAGGGCGGAGAGCCGGGGAAGGATAAGGAGGGTGGACTCTTTTTTAACGGTTTTAGATGGGTTTTGGGCAAGTCGAACGTGGAGAGTTCTCCATATCCCAACTCGCGTAGTGGTGGATTCTGACCCATTCTTTGCAATAGTTTACAAATCACACATACTAGATCAATCGTTCTATATTATAAGATTTAATTAGTGAGATTATCTAATTCAGTTAATCAATTCAAATTGCTTTTATAAGAATTCAACTTAAGACCTTTGAATTGGAGTTCGTATTTTAAATACTTTCTCCATTTACACATGTTCATCCATTTACTTTATACACGGTCTTGTAGGTGATACTTTAACCTATCGTTTCCACTTGTATAATGTATACTTCGTGTTTCCTCCAATTCTCTAAGATCTTTCACATTTGCTAAAACGACAAATTTACAAAGATCTTTAACTTTCCTTATTTGTCAATCATTTGTGGTTACAATAACTTATGACCCCTTCTCTCTTACTTTCATTTACATTCACATATCATCATACCACTAAATATTTATTCAAACCAATTATGGAAGAACATAAGGAATATAGAAGAGGGAGTACTATATAAGCTAAGGTTGTCATATTGGTTTACGTAAAAAAAATTGTCATCTATTCAAGCCTTTAGAATAGTGTGGTAATACCACTAGCTTGTGGCTATTAATGCTCACTAATTCTTGTTTTAGACCAACTTTTTTGGTATGAACCTTAAGACGGGGTTTTGCACCCATTTTTATTGTGAAATGTAATCACTATAGTTCAGGTATTGTTATAGCTAATCGTAACTTGTTTTCCAAACGTGGTTACATTTAGCTGTAAACTGGGTACAAAACTCCGTCTTATTGATCCATACTAAAAATAGCCCGTCTAAAAACAGACCAAATACAACATACATTAATACTTTCCCCGGTCTTATAGGGATGCCATTGTGCACCGACCGGCCTATCCTTTTTATACATTAGTACCTTCCTTTGTCCTAATATTATAGTATTTGATTTTGGCACAAAATAAAGGAGGTCGGGCATACTTTATTACAAAATCTCAAAAGATTGAAGCAACTTTCACAAGAGAAAAACTCGAATATGAAAATGTAAGCAAGTGATCAGAACGAAGCGCAAAGGAGCATGAGAATGCTAACCGTGTTTTTTCAAATTTAAGTATTTCTCGAATTGTCTTATTTTGAAATTCGATAAAAATGGGTATATCATTTGTTGTTTATCGTTGAGTGAATTCAAGTACGAGAGATAGTATTTAAGCCAAAGAGAGAAGACGTAAAGATTACATAGTACGTGCCTAGTTTAATAAATAACAAGTTTAGTACGAGTACATTACAACTTCGAAATTCCAAACAAATACGATGTACGTAGTATTTTGTAATTTAAATTCGGAGTACAACTCTTTCTTTAATCAGACAAGCTAAGTCATAAATCCACTAGAATGACAATTTTTTTGATAAACTTACTAGAAATAACATTTTACTATTAGTGAGATATATTATTTATATTTCCGTATACACGGAAACTTAGTACTTGTACTACATTCGCGATAGTTTGAAATCCAATAAACCGAGTTGATGGATAAAGAATTTAGACACGAGAATGGTATACTTGAGGGGGAGGTGGGTTGTTGGTCGGAAGTTGGTTAGTTGACGATGGAGGTGGTGGAGAACCCGGAGAGTTATTGCCATTTACCGGTGGAGAACGAACCGGGGTGGTCCAGCCAGGTTGTCCATGAACCGGTACACTAGTTGCATGCCGAGGCCTCCTTAATGTCGGAACATGTGTGGGTCTCTTGTGCACTGGTGGTGTTGTTGGACTGTGCTCTTGTCTCTTGTGTTGTGGCATTGGATATTGATAGGGCTGTCTATACTTAGGCTTTGGTTCATAAACGGGTTTATTGTAAGTTGGTAGCTCTTTATTAATCGGTTTTCTATGAGACACAGGGGTTCTACTAAATGGTGCCGGGTCGTGGTTGGGTGACCGGGTGTACGGGTTACCGGAGTTCCCGAATGCATTTGCCGGAGCTCCATGTTCGGGATCTGGTTCATCTTGTGGCAACGCGTCACCCAAGGAAATGAGAATGAATGATAAGAGGAGCAAAGATACGAAACAATAGTAGTTTGTAAGTGCCATGTTATGTATTTGAGATCGTGTTGGTGAAATAGAAAATGCTTTCTCTCTTGAGTTTTAATACTTGCGCTCCATTAATATATAATGTATTCTAAAAGTTAGGATTTTTAGCCACCCATCTTGTTTTTCTTTTTAAGAATTGTTGTTTGATGACAACACAAAGAATGTGAATTTACACACCTCAAATGACGCAAACATGTACGGAGTGTTATTAACTATTAATCCAACATACTTCGAGTTTTTATTGTCATAACAAAGAACGCTTTATCCATATATGTTTTGAGTTTTTTTGTTATAGTTCTTTTGTAATGTATTTTTTATTTCTTTGTTGTAATTATTTTAATCTTGGACATTACGGTACAAAAATAACTAAGATGCGGTGACGATAGCAACAGTACAGCTTAACTAGTGCACCAAGGCTCCCCTTCAAACAACTGACAAATGTACGCACCTCATTCGGTCAATTATTTACCTTTAGCACGAATACTAACATTTTATGCCAAGGAGTGATACGTGTCGTTTGCGCGTACAAATTAACAATTTATTCACCTATCTTAACCTCAAAAATATTAACATAGTAAAGGATAAGTAGGGTCGGTCCCACAGAGAGATTGGTAAACTAATTAACTATTATGTACTTTATCAGCTAACTTACATATTAACACTATTAACATATTTACGGAATTGGGGGTGTTGCAACCGATACAAAGCCTGGTTCGATATGTCTAGTGCTATTTGAAGCATCCCAAGTTGATGGAATAATCATCACCTAATTCAGAAACAATAAAATTAATTTTTTGCCCGCAAGGTTTGACTCTAGTAGTTAAAACATGGGTGAAGCTTCCAAGGGTCTTAGGTTCAAGCCTCACCAAGAGCAATCTTGTGGACGTAAAAATGGTATGGGGCTATGCCTTCTAAACTTCGAGCATGTCACCCCGTAAAAAGGGTGGTTAACCTTATGTACGTGATTTGCAGATTATAACGTATACTCGGGGTTTACCCAGTGTCAAAGATAGCAGTTGCGGGTTCCCTCGTCATCCAAAAAAAAAATTGTGGTAATTCATACTACGTTACTATAGGACTTAATTAAAACTAGCAATAAGTCTCTCATAATAGAGATTAACCGTCAGAAATTAAAACGTATCAAATAGCATGTCACTTGTAAGAATAGAACAAATTTATTTACTAATATCTAAACAATTCCTTTTGTCTTATATATACAAATGTATTGAAATAATTGAAATCAAAGTGTTAGAATCTACTCAGAAGCGAAATAAAATATTGCGATTTTAAAAAAAGGAATAAAGGATAATAAGAATATAAGTATCCAATCTCAGCTTTCAACTTAACATAGCCTCATTTATTTAATACAAATTATCATTAAAAATCGACATATCCGTGTTTAATGAAGACGGTCAAGTTATCTCTCACAAAAGGCAAGTGAGAAACCAAGTGAATATGCCCGTTTTTAATGAGGTTTGTTGTTTATTTAATGATTCGTCACATGTTATATGTGGAGAGTAGCAATCCAATATTGTTAACATTCTCTCACATATCCGTGTTTAATGATTCGTCACATGTTACATGTGTAGACTCGAGAGTAATATCGAGATTGCATACCACTCAATAACGTCATCTCGGTCGGTATAAAAGTGCCACGTTCAAAAGTATGACTAAAACGCATAGAAGCAAGTAGGGGTGGGCATAATCCGGTCTGGACCGGAATCGACTGGACCGGGACCGGAAAAAAAAATTCCGGTCCGGTCCATCATTTTTTAAGATTTCGGTTTCCGGTCCGGTCCGGCCTCGAACCGGTATTTTCCGGTCCGGACCGGATTGGACCGGAAAAACCGGAATTATTATTATTTAATTTTTTTTTAATTCCGGCTTAACCGGTCCGATCCGGTCCATTGGACCGGAATTAGAAAAAAGTGGTCGTGTAGTCTAAATTCTGGTCCAACCGGTCCGGTCTGGTCTTGGACCGGAATTTTTCCGGTCCGGTCCCGGACCGGAATTTTTGTAATCCGGTCCGGTCCCGGTCCCAATTTTTTATCAATTCCGGTTCCGATCCGGTTTTGGACCGATGCCCACCCGTAGAAGCAAGTCAAGCAACTGTATTATTATTTATTATTGCCTCTTTCTCTCGTATTCTCCGCTATTTGTTGCGCTCAACTCTTGCCTTCCAATAATATTTAAACACTACTACTAGGTAAAACTCTTCTATTTCTCTTGTTAATAAAAAAAAAGTTATGTTAGGTTCTTAGTTGCTTTTCGTCTCCTTCGTCTCTTTCATTTTATTGGTAATTGGTTTTCTTAAAGACTCATTTTAGTTGCTTTTCGTCTCGAACGCTTTACTTTGAAAAGAAGGGGCGTAGCCTGCTGTTTACCGAACGAGTGTAATCAATCTCGGTAGATTCGCGCCTGGCTTTTTTCAAAAGTAAAGATCTAAAGCAAAAGAAATTGTCGAGAAGGATGCGAGCTCTTTGCGGGATAAACTAACTAAAGGCTGTTTAGCGAGATAGGATAACCGCGCAAAAAGGAAGAGACTCATAGAATGGCAGAGGCACGCCCGCTTCCCATTACTCAATAGAGCAACTCCTCGCACATAATTAAGGGAGCGATTGTGAGGCCCCAATTCGTGACTGGAAGGGACACCAAAGGCCTCCGCCGTATCAGTCTTCCAAACAGTGTCCACCCAACCAAGCCGTCTTGATCCTTCCTTTCTTACTTTTCTTTAAGCAGTGCTTGGAGTTAGAAGACTAAATTGTCAAAGAATTGTCAATACGAATTATCTTCTTGTTCCGATCCCGTCCCTCGGGACCAACAAGGGGTAGTACAGGAATATTTACGTCCCATTTTTAACGCTTTTGGTATGACCCGGACTCTCAGGGAGCTTCTTCCGGACCCTGCGTTCCGCCATTCGGATCTCCCGAACGAGCATAAATTATGACTCGGGCTTAAATAGTAGTCGTCTAAGATTCAAAAGCCTTCTTAGTTCCTTTGTCTCCTCGGGATTGCTTCAAAGCCAACGTGATGTTCCTTGGACCTGACCGTGTTGGTGTACCCAGAGAAGAGCCTGTGGGGGATCAAAAGCACCAAATTTGGTGACTTACAAAAGGAAAGACGCCAACGCGCCGATCGTGATCACGACTCGAAGGCTCCGCGGGTCGTTTAGGGTCCCTTAGACCTGCACCGAGAGCCGTCCAGGGACGGCCGGAGGGGGCTTGCGGGATTTGATTTACCCTAAAAAGAACGAAAAGATTTCTAGGCTCCGGGCACAACGAACAAGCCCAAGCTCCTCCTCAACCGTATGCTGGCATTCTTTGACTTTTTTGGATTGGAGGAGCTCTTTCTGCCCATCCGCAGCAACAGCTTTGTCTTCGACGTCAGCTTTCTAAGGCGGGAACTTCAAATGCGCCTTCTGCTGACTGGGCTTTCTGGGACTTCGCCCGTGTCCATGGTTGCTGGTTAAAACGTTTAGCGATTCCATCCAATTCCGCAGTATCAAATGCTAGTCACAATAAAGGTTTCAACAAAGCCGATTTAGTCATTTTTAGGGCCAATCATCCTAGTTACCTGGAGCTAGAAGCGTATTTGCTTTTTAAGATTTATAAATAAAATTTATTTTTATGATTTAACGTCTCTTGTAATCTTATGTTTTATCTAGTTTTGTTGTATTGATGATGATGTGAAATTTAGGGTTTAAGGGTTTTAGAGTTATTGTTTTATCATGATAGAGGCTTGTATTCCATCCCAATTATTTGGTAACTTATTTTTTTTCTTTGCGAAACGTATTACGGATTATAATCAAATGTAAACAAATAATTGAGACGGAAGGAGTATTTAGTTTGAGGGTGTAATGTATAACAAATATACAAGGTGCCCACCACTTGATGTCTTTGTTTTAGATCAATTTATTCTCAACCCATGTGTATAGCTCGAATCTTTTTGGATGTTGATGTTAATTTAAAGCCTTAAAGAAGACAGAATCAACATTTTTTCAAACAAAATGACCAAATGATTGGGAAGATGGTTGATTTTGCTAGGTTTACGCCCGTCGTTGCTGATATTTGTTTATTTATCGCATTATAAGACGTCGGTATGTTGGATGAGTTGGTAGTTAGACTAGTAATTTTAACGTGTTATGTCTTGAGCAACTTTAGGCTTATAGTCCCTTTGTTAAGCTCCGCTTGGGTGCTGGACGGCCAGAATTGCCCAGAAAACAGAATCAACATTTTTTCAAACAAAATGACCAAATGATTGGGAAGATGGTTGATTTTGCTAGGTTTACGCCCGTCGTTGCTGATATTTGTTTATTTATCGCATTATAAGACGTCGGTATGTTGGATGAGTTGGTAGTTAGACTAGTAATTTTAACGTGTTATGTCTTGAGCAACTTTAGGCTTATAGTCCCTTTGTTAAGCTCCGCTTGGGTGCTGGACGGCCAGAATTGCCCAGAAAACAGAATCAACATTTTTTCAAACAAAATGACCAAATGATTGGGAAGATGGTTGATTTTGCTAGGTTTACGCCCGTCGTTGCTGATATTTGTTTATTTATCGCATTATAAGACGTCGGTATGTTGGATGAGTTGGTAGTTAGACTAGTAATTTTAACGTGTTATGTCTTGAGCAACTTTAGGCTTATAGTCCCTTTGTTAAGCTCCGCTTGGGTGCTGGACGGCCAGAATTGCCCAGAAAACAGAATCAACATTTTTTCAAACAAAATGACCAAATGATTGGGAAGATGGTTGATTTTGCTAGGTTTACGCCCGTCGTTGCTGATATTTGTTTATTTATCGCATTATAAGACGTCGGTATGTTGGATGAGTTGGTAGTTAGACTAGTAATTTTAACGTGTTATGTCTTGAGCAACTTTAGGCTTATAGTCCCTTTGTTAAGCTCCGCTTGGGTGCTGGACGGCCAGAATTGCCCAGAAAACAGGGCATTGTCTTACGAACTAAACAGAATTAGTGTTTGATTCTAGGGAGGGCCCCTCACGACACTGTCCGTGTCTCCCTGCCAACACTTAACGTTTGCTTTCGTATCGTGTTTTTTTGTAAGCACTTGCAAGTGGATTAGAGTTCCATTCATTCTCCACGATAGATTACATGCCTAGAACGGAACTTTTGAGCTATTCGCTCAGATGGACCAAAATGGAATGCATAAACTATTAGCTGAGAGCCTGAGACGAAGTAACATTCTACCCCTATTTTTTCTTCTAGCCTTTCTGTCTTTTCGTAGATTGGTGCCATTTCGTTGGGAGTGAACAGTAGAGTCAATTTTCTTGTATATTCTGATCAGGACTGTAAACTTAAAATGTCATGTTTGTGAGTATGCAGATAGAATGCTCTTATGATTGCTGTTTTTCATTAAATTTCAGAGCTACAGTTTTACTTTATAGCTTTACAAACCACAAATGACAAACCTAAGCGTGTTTCTATTCAATCTTGTGCAGAGCTAAAATATGTCGAATGTGACGCTCCCGACCCAATGTTCACTGTTGTCCATCCCCAACACATGTCTTCCGAGCCCTATGTTTAAGTGCCCAACATCTTTTGGTTCTGTAAAGAGCGTGTCCAAGACATTCGGCTTGAAAACATCATCCTGCTACCGAACCACTGCTATGGCAGTATACAATGTGAAGCTGGTCACTCCAGAGGGGGTTGGGCACGAATTTGAAGCTCCCGACGACGCCTACATTCTTGATTCAGCCAAGAATGCAGGGATCGAGCTTCCTTACTCATGTAGGGCTGGTGCCTGTTCGACATGTGCAGGAAAGCTTCACGCTGGTGAAGTTGACCAGTCGGATGGATCCTTCCTCGATGAAAGTCAAATGAATGAGGGTTATCTACTCACTTGTGTCTCGTATCCGAAATCCGACTGTGTAATCCATACCCACAAGGAGGGTGACTTGTACTAAGCCCTGCTAGAACTTTGTAGTGCTGCGACTTCTGAGTGATGAAAATGGGAAGTTTGTTTCCAAATGCTGTAGTCAATGTTAGTGTTGGTTTGATGTTATGGAGTCATAGACCTTAATTTTGTGATGTACGAGTAATAAATTTTTGGTTAGACGTTCGTAATGTAGGCAAGTTATGTTGTGTTCACCGATAGTCGACAGAGCTCTTCCATTAATACCATCTCAATATCCAGAAACGGTGAGGAGTGAAATGTCGAGGATTCTGCATTTATGATTTGTGCTCCTCGTAATTTGAGGGGTGATGTTTGCGCGAGCTTTTGACACAAATATGAGCGAAGGAAAAAAAAAGTTGCATTTGTTATTTCGGAGATATCAAACAATCGCAGTCATGGGATATTCGGATCATCCATACGACAGGTTTCATCAAAATCCCTCCTTTTCCCAATCCAGTTTCTCTCCGCCATCAAATCATGAGAATGGTCATGAATCATGATACACTTTGTACTAGTAGTATTTCTTTTTAAGAGAGCGAAAATGGTAGAACGATTAAAGTTAAATATGCCATATGAAATCGTTAAAATATGACAAGGTACAAAGAGAGAAGACGAGATAAAAGAGTGCATAACTGAATAACATAATCATAATGATTTCTATTTCAATCTCGGATTTGAGATAATCAGGATCCATTAGGTTCAAACTATATACGAGTACTATAAAGCGTTTAAAATTTGCCATACTCGATTAACGATTTCAATTTCAATCTCAGATTTGCCATAATACGGTCGAAGGAGAGTAACCAAATGATAAGACAACGTACAAACTACAGCAAGCCAATTACACATTTAACGCTTTGCAAAAACATTTCAGCTGCCTGTTTTTCTTCTTCATCATCGTTAATGAAACGGGTTTGGAGTCGCAATGACGGTAATTACAAATTTGCACACGATAAAAGGGATCAAGCAACAAAATCCAATAAACAGAAGGTTGACAAACAATGATGATAGGAAACAATCACAAGAAGCTGCTTAAATTAGTCGGTTTGAGAACTTTCAATGCCGACAACAAAAGACCATTGTATTCCATCTTCATCGAACTAAACTTAGCTATGGTCTAAGTTCTGATTAGAGAAATTGAAGCTTAAAAAGCGCGGACCGGCGACTACACTAAAAAGGGAGTAATGCTGAGGACAGTAAGACTAATATTAATGATCGAGACGAAAAGAGTATAATGGTATAACAGAAATCAACCCAATTGCACAAAATTTGTGCTACGAAACGGTCGGATTGTCTCTCACAAAAAAGAAGTGTCGACCAAAACAATTAAGATCACAGTTCAGAAAGGATGAACTTGGAAAATTACTACTGCACATTTGATAAAATCATTGAAAAAAGTATTAACAAAACAAAAGGCATCTTCAGTTCAGGTCTCCAAATATTTTCCACAATATGAAATTTCGGAAGAACGAAAGTATGGTTTGATAATCATTAGATGCCTATAAATATATCACGACTATCAAGTTAAAGTCTAAAAACCATTTATTGGGCGTCGGAAAACCTAATAGTATTCCGATTTATTTGATTCTTTACGTTTCATTAAAATACGACTCACATATAACACAGAAATAAAAACAAAAATAAGCCTCTTCAGTTCAGGTCTCCAATTATTTTTCCGCATCAGATTATCTCGGAAGAACGAAAGTTTTAATTTTTCATCATCATAAGAGGCAAACAATACATAAAAATTCATGATTTAAAAATAAATACTAAATCAAAGAAAATATTTAAGCAAGAAATTAATAAAAAATGGCAACTTCAGTTCAGGTCTCCAATTAATTTTTCCGCATAAGGAAATCTCGGAAGAACGAAAGTTATTAATTTTGATCATCACAAGAAGCCATTATCAATTAGTAAGCTTAAAATTAATAAAAATTAACAAAAATTAATAAAAATTAACAAAAATTAATATAAATAAATAAACAAATTTGGGTTGAAGATTGAGGAGGGGTGATGTGAGGTAGAAGAGTTGAAAGAAGGGGATATGATTATATGAAGAATTGAAAGGATTAGGGTTTATGTAATAGTGATGGAATCTGAAGGTGTAATTAGGGTTTTTCAATTGCGTTATGGGCTGGGTTGTGGTTTTCGGAAAATATAAGTTTGTTGATGAATGGATTGGCTTATTGGGCTTGTGTTTCTCATAGTTATTCATCGTCGACAAATTACTCATACCGGTATTATTTGAATTTTCCCGTTTTCTCTTTTCTCTTGACTAGTTTGGCAAACGGAAGAAACAAATTTATGATAACAAACAACTTTGGTATAATACGCTCAATACAGTTAGTAGATTTCAGTAGCATGTTTGACGATCAAATTAAATTAGCAGGATAAAAAAGAGTATTTGGTAATTAGCAGATTATAGGACAATTGAATTGTTTTCTTGTATAAAATGAATATGTTGCTAGTAATAGCATATTGAAAAAATAATAGATTCCGACCAGTATACTATCAAAATGTTATTCACCAAACACATGAAATTGATCAATTGATTGGTCAATTTACTATGTAGAACGTAGACCCACAAATTCACCAAATATATATACAGCTATTATAAGCATGTTGTAAGAGCATATTCAATCTCTACTTGAAAATAATGTAAATGACATATAATATGTTAAGTACAAAATACTTTTCTAATAATAAGACAACCGAACAAGCTACACCAGTAAAAGTGTAGAACAATTAGCTCATAGGGATTAAACCTTACAAAATTAATTCGGGTTGAATTGCTCGAGTTGACACCCAAAACAAGACATGAACTCAAATTGACCCAAGGCAATGTAGTCATGCCTAAATGGCTTTTGAGTCTATTTTTATCTATAAACAATATGATAATAGTTGACCAAAAAACCCAAACCCAAACCCAAAATAACTCGGTTTGACCCAAACTGATCGAATTTATTTGCAAAACCGAAATTAACCAGACTCGAACCCGAACCGACTTACCTGTTTACCTTGTCTAAATTAGAGTTGTTCGTGGATCGTCAAATCCACTTACTCGGCCCACAAAATAAACCGCTATGGACAAAGCATTTAACAAAATTACGAAGGAAGTGCTCATTTTAAAGCGCGCCTTCGAGCGTCGAGTTGTCGAACCTCGCTTTAGGTGTCGGTGGGGCCCAACCCGGCGAAAATGGCGGCAAGAAATGTGACCGTTACAGCTTTACTTCTCTCTCCAATTCGCTTGTTCCAAAGGTTCTCTCTCTTTAATTCACTCTTTAACGTTAACTCCTTAGTAAGTTTTTTTTACTCACTCCGTCCCTATCAATAGTTATCGTTGTTTGAAATATGTGTGTGGGATTTCAAAGGGAAAAAGGATTGTACTACTGCCTCAAACTAGTATGAATTTGAGTTTTTGTGCATTTTTTTCGAGCTTTTAAAAGATTATAAATTACATTTTAAATTTTAAATTTTATATATATGTTTTTTGAGTTTTATTGTAATTTTTTTTGGACCAAATGAAAGCATTATTGTAAAATTCATAATTTTCAATACTAAACTCAAAAACTTTATAGTAAAGCTCGAAAACTATATTATAAAGCTCGAAAACTCTATTATTAGCAGATGTATAATCCACTTACTCGATTTCAAACAATGATGGCTTATCAATTGCCGATTTCTGTAGTTTGTTAACGTTTTTAGGTTTAATTACATACTCGGTTTCAATATTGTAGGAGTAATAGTCATTCATTTAGCTGAATATATGATTTTGGTAAAATTGTGTAGAAAATTGAAATTGTCTATTAATTAGTGAGTATCTTGTATTAGAAGATAATCAAGTTCCTAAACGATCTTCTATTCGACCGGAGCCGAGTGTAATTGTGCATTTGTGCTTATGTATCGTTTTCGTGTTTGTGTTTGTGTTTGCTAATTTATTTAGCCCATGACCAGTGCATGAGCTACTATGATTGTTGACGACATTATGTCGAGATAAGGACGGCCTAGGAACTGATGCTTAAGCAGTTATACCTGGTTAGGACTTAGAGGCCGGAGCAAAGCGATTTAAAGTTTTTGTTTTGTTTTTATCTTTACAGTTGTGACCTTGATTATACTCCGTAGTTGACAAATGCAATTCTTATAAATGGGGAAGATATTTTTAGCGTTCTGTAGAGGCTGAAAATTATCCCTGTCGTTTACTTTTAGATATTATGCGAGTCAAGAGGCTGACGCGTGTGATATGATATCAACAGCTAAAAGGGCGGCGTTACTGCCTCAGTCTATCCTTTACTTATAAATTTTTGGCTGCTGTATATAGATGTCAGAAGTAGAGATGCGTCATATTACTCATGTATGATGTACCGTATTTCACTTGGTTAATTGAGTTGTAAGGTGCATGCTTGTGGATAATAATAGGATGCAGAAAGTAGCTAACGAGCGGAGGGAAGTAATACCAGTTAGCTTCTTTGAAGAAGCCAATCATGCTCATTACAAAAATTCTTGGGGTGTCATTGATTTTTGATGGCATTGATTTTGGACTGAATCGCAAATCTCATATACCAGATGGGCTAGGTATTTGGAACAATCGGATCCCTTTATTCCCTTGTTATCACCGTCTTGGTGTTTCTTATACAGTTCATTTAGCGGTGTCTAACTTTTCTCTAGGCTATGAGGAGACATTTTATTTCAACCCCTGTGACACTAGCTTCAAGGTAATAGGTTGGTCCTTATTTAAACCCCGTTGATACTGGCTTCAACACTTGCATTCTTAGTAGTACACATGGAATTGTTAAGAGGCCTTATCTTATTTTGTCATCTGTATTCTAACTTCTCTTGGTCTCTTGTATGTAGTTTTTCTGTGCGACAGTTTGGGGCTTTTTAATTACTCATCATGCGAAAATGAACCTTACAAATTTGTGCACAGGTCGTCCAAACTAAGTTTGCGAAGATTAGAGTTGGTAAGTTCTTGGTTCAATGATAAATGTACCCCCCGTCTGCATTTTCGTATAAACTGTTGACATTTGGAGTCTACATGCGCTTTTACATTCTTAATTTGAACTAATGCAACTTCCGTTTCTCTCAGTGGCAAACGTTTTGCAAAGTTCATTCCCACTTATTAATTGCTTTAATTGGATCAGGAATTTGTTGGGATGAATGGTTTCCTTAAGCAGCTTGGGAAATGGTACTTCAAGGTTCAGAAATACAGTTCCACCCTACTGCAATTGGCTCAGAATCTCAAAACCAAGGACTTGAGTCTCGTTATCACTGGAAGCGTGTGATGCAAGGTCATGCAGGTGCTAATGTGGTATGTTTGGCTGACATACTTCTGTAGTTCTGTTTGTTATTGACTCTTGACTTGAGTCTTTTATTGCTTTAGTGATGAAGTGTGGCCAAACCAGCAGGTCTGGTTCCCCTTGTCTTTTGAGGCATCAACATTTGTAATATATTAAAAATTTATGTTTTTTTTGACTTGGCATTTTTTGGCAGTTATGTTAAGGTGATTAAACTTTAGGATTTGATCTTAGTGGTTTCTTTCTGGGTTACTTCGACGCTTCACGTTCGGGACGTACCTGTGCTCAACACAATGCCCTAGGATATGGGTATGAAATCCGTGCTTGACCCTTACCACTCTGACCTTCTCCTATAAGAGGCAATAAGGGACGACTGCATGACAAAAGGGGAGACTGCGTATCAAACATTCATCATAATGCTTCGTGTTTTTGAGCCTTATTACTCGAATGTTGTTATTCCATTTTAAAAGCTTTATATATTTGTTTTTAAAGATTTGTCCTGCACCCATATCCTCATTTTAGAGCACGGTCCGCATATCTTAAGAACTGAGTCAGGGCAAGTCCGAGTAGTGTAGGTCTTATAGTTTTATCCGAGTCGTCTATGCAAAGGTAACTTATTTTTAATATTGACAACTTGCATACTTGGTGCCATCAGGTACCATCAGTGGCCTCTAATTGCATTGGAAAGGAAATAATTGAGACTGAACATAAGAAAAGTGAAATCACATTCAATGGGAACTCATTCATTATAGATTTGCAGATATCCCGTAATTCCTGGCTCTCTCTATACGTCATTCTGTGCTTTTATTGTGGAGTTGATTTTCCATCGTACTTGTATTTATCATTTGTAGATCCCACTGGAGAGAATGAGAGATTGTAGCTTCTGCTGATGATAAATGAGATGCAGTGCTTGTTGCTCATTTTGACTTGGACAAAGCAAGTACAAGAGATGTAGCTGTGAAGTGTTCTGTGGCCGGCGTCCTGAGTTGTGCAAGGTGCTCCTTACACTTGAAGGTGGCAATGCCTATTCTTGATTTTCTTTAAATAAATGCGTGTCATCTCTTGCAATTTCGAGCTACTAGTTTCTGCATTTTCTTGAAGCAAAACCTGACAGGCTGACAAATTATTACCGTTACGTTGAAACATCATATACATGTTTTAGATTATGCTGTTATATGTCTGTCAGTTTCTATACTTTGACCACTATGGTAGCTTCAGTACTCCCTTCTCCTTGTAGTCATAATGAAGGCATGGTTTGCCAATTTTTAATGTTATTTCAAATTTACTGCACTTCAGCATGACTACAGAATGACTCGTAAGTATTGCCCCATAAGCTATCCGGATGCATTATTACCTTTTGATTCAGCATTTCGGATCACCTTTGGGGACTTTATCTAGAAGAGATTGTGACCATGATGTAACAACTCATTAATACCCTAGGACCACTACAACCCCTATCTAGACCAACATCTGCTAATAAGATGATAAACCCAATATACTCCCTCTCCGTGTACTTTTGGTTGTGTAAACAAAAACTTGATTTGACGATTGTTATCTCAGTATAGTGAAATTTGGCTGTATGTCATTTGATGATTCTCGAATAATAAATGAAACATTCGCATTCTTGGGGTCATTTTTGGCACCTGTTTTAGCGACTCTATATCAAGTCATAGTCACTCTAGGACCATTAAGGCCCTTTATTGAAATCGATATTTGCGAAATAGATGGAAATTCGACCAAATACTCCCTTCCATAGTTCCATGTATTCAAGTCCGATTAACTAGGGATGACTTCTACCCTCTAGGACCATTGATTGGTAACAAACGATATTTGCCCGTCTCCAATAATATATTGGGTAAAGTGTGATTTTATGCACATCCTAACAATATTCCCGCAAAGTTTGAAACCTTTAAATCTCTATTTGGGACTGCTTGAGGCGATTATGTCTGTGAATATCATGACTTGAGATTGGTACTGCCATCTAATTGACACCTTAGGATCTGTACAGCCTAGTATTGATAACAATTTTTGGCAAGTAAGATGGTACCTCATACGACCTTATTCTCCCCCTCCCCACATGATGATTGCATGGTTTCCCAATTTTTGTGGTTATCATGGACAAATTGTGATATTTGTGCACATAAGCCGTCTTGAGTGGTTTTAGGAGAATGGCATTTGGAACACTTGCTCCATCGTATTACATGAAAAGAAAGTGGCGAACTTTGTTTGCGCGGTGTAATTTTACACAAAACTTAAAAATCAACTCCAAGAGTGTACAAGTCATACCTAGTTTCGGGTATATTCAATTCTAAGTAGTTAGATGTGGAGTGTGTCGTCTCAGTTAAGTTACATGAGATGTCAAATGTTAATTAACCCAAAATCTTGTTTCTTTATTTTGTCAAAGCATATCTTCAAGAATCTTGTTGATTCCACTTTTTAAATTTCCTACAGAGAATAACAACATGATGTTTGTGGATTATGAACACTCCTTTTTTATTTGTGCTAAGTGGTATCACCCCTTTTGTTTCCTTAGTGCTAATTAAATTACTTCATGGCTTCTTTTTCTCCTAAAATTCCACTTATAAAGCTTTTGCTATAATCAACTCTTTAAATCTTCTGACTTATGTCTGGTCAATCCTGTCTTTGGCGGTGGTGATTGTTTACTTTGTGCCTTTATTGAGGATTATTTCATGATCAAATTCTTTTGCACCTTTTACGTGCTTTGTGTAAGTTTATGTTTTAGAGCAAAATTTTCATATACTTAGAAGATCATCTTTTGTCTACATTGTTACTTAAACTTGATTAAACTCGCCTGATGTCTCCCATGTGTGCTAGTGTTGAAAGTAATTATCTTGTGAAATACCAGTGTTATACCTATCGAGTGTAGCACATAGGTTATGTGAGGTAATATAAATTGATTATTAAAACTTATAACATGTTTTAATTTTGTTGGTGATAGAAGACATGGGAATGTAGGGCTATAAATGAAAGATAAAAAGAAAAAGAAAGAAGTATATTGCTTTGGGATATGATCATGTGGTCCTTAGTGTATAATTGCTCATCTTTATATGATAGTGTTGGTGCTGGTTTGTGGCAGTTCTTTTCATTTGCAACAAGTGCATCATTACGTTTAACTCCGCTCTTCATCTAATTCGATTAATTTTAACTTCTAAAGTGTTTTATGTCGACTTTTGTTATCAGTTTTGTATTATTTGCTCTAACCTTAAAGGGACTTAAATGAGTAAAAGATAGTTAAGTGAACCTAAACATTGACTTGAGCTTAGCTCCTTTTAGTTTTGTAAAATTTGATAATTTCAAATAATTCTAAGTGAAAAGAATATGGTGTCACAAATCCTGCAATTAACAAAAAGGTGAGATCTTTCTTTTTCATTTGATGGATATCACTTTTCCTGTTTGATGCTTCTTCTAGACTGTAGTATTATTTCTCAATCTGTACTGTTCATTTGGATTGGTCCCATGTTGCCTGATTTTCATGATTTGTGATTCTGGTGATGATGTGATCAACCATTGATATCCATTAGTCCGGTGTCGACTCTGATGCATTTTGGCGCATATTTTCCCTTCAGATCTTTTCATTTATTCTCCACCCATAATTTAGACATCAGACAATAGTTCACTATGTGACTATCCACACTCAATTGTCTGTTTTAATTTCATGCAAATGTACTGGTGGTTGAGATGTTCTGTTGGTTGTTGTCAGTCTAACTTACTTTGCATGGGTTGGTTTAGTGCCCTTTCATCTGATTTCTTATTATGCGTGGGTGGGCGTGCCTTTTGGTCACTTGGGTGGTGGACTTGAAGAAATTCTGTTGTGCCGTCTTTTAACTGTTTACAAATTTCTCTATGGTGTCTCGGAACATTGATTCTTTTAGCATTGAAGTAAATGGATTATGACTTATGAGTATATAGAAAACAGAAGCTTCAACTCTTATTGAGCACTTGTTGGATAAAGATTTAGTGCTATTTTAGAAAATGTAGAAGTTTCGAAGTTTGTAGAAATGGAGAATTTTGATGCTGACACGTCTAGAAACCCAAGAAACCCAGGTCATGAGTACCACATCACAATTATTATATCTGCATAGTGACTATTGGCTACTGATTCTATTGCTATTTATTGTAAGCTGTGTTACTCTTGCTCACCGACACAATGCCGTGTCTGACAAGTGTTGGAGTGTTGGATACGTGCAAATTTTCTATTTTGTGGTCTAAAGTGAAGTGTCGAGTAACATAGATTGTAGGACACTTAGGTCTTACACAATCTCTTGAGAAATTACGACACGAACACGAACACGAACACGATTTCTGGTAGAATAGGTTACACTCTTACATTAAGCTGACAACATAGGTTATATGATATTGGTTCATTTGTCCGCGTATCTTCAGAATAGCCTTTACTACGCAATTGCATTTGGCGGAAATCGCCTGTCTGTAATTCCTCGACTCTGCTGTGATTGTGGATTCTGGAATTGCTCAGAAATTCAGCCTTGCTTTTGCTGAGATGGGTTTTTTCCTAAAGGAAGCAGGAAGGTATGAGATATACAAGACGACCTTCAAATACAATCCTGTATAACAGGTGGCAAAGGAAGGTGGAACAAGGTGTGATCATGGCCTGGTAAGAAGTTTGTCATTTCAAGTTTTTTGAAGAAGTCATATTTATTATGTAGCAGCTCATGAGGGCCATGCCTCATGCCTGCTGAGTGAGAATGACATTGGTACAGTTGTCACTTTCTAAGTCTAATACTTTAAATATTGATGCTAATTTACAATGTTGGTTCTGTTTAATCGTTTGTTAAGCAGTGGGCAATTTGGTATATTACTCTAATTGATACTAGTGTCTTCTAACTATACTGTTAATCTGTCTTTACTAAATTCATGAACAGTTTCTCTGCTGTTTTAATAGTTTATTTCACCAAGTTTGATCTGTTTCGTACCCGTAACCTGGAAGTACAGGAAGGTGACAAGAAGGAAAAACGTGTAAAAGATCTTGTCGACACTGTTTTATTGGAGGTTGAACCAAAAAAATACGATTTCAAGCTTAGGCAATGGGCTACTACTTTTTCAGAATCTTGATGAAAAACATTACAATATTTGAATTTCTTGTTGATTACCAGCTTGGATGTTCTGAGTGACAGGACAAAAGAACTTACAAAAGTATCTTATTTGATGTTTCCTTACCTGAGAAAATATTTCGAATGTTTTTAAGTAAATTCAAAACCATAAATTTCTGGACAATTAAATCAATCTTTACATCAAGATTCAAGAACAAGCCCTCTCAAAATCATCCCTGACCTCGTTTCTTTACTTCACATTCTCGTCTCTCCATCTTCAACTATCGTCCCCACACCAGCATCACCTTTATCATCATCAACCTCAGTAGTATAATTGTCATCGTCATCGTGATCAGACGGTTGAATGAAGCGGAGACGAAGGTGACCGTCTTCTCTAGAAGCATATAGGCACTCATATGTAGGAATCCTAGTTTCTTTCAACACAAAGCGGCCATCTTCTCTGTGTGACTCAAAACAAACATATGGTTTCCCAGTCTTCCCTATACAAGAAATTGGTGGAGGAAATGTTCTTACAGAACACTCACTGCCACTCTTATGAAGATTGTTATCTTTGTTGTTCTTATTGTTTTTGTTGTTTTTACGATGATTTTGCCGGGTACCCGGAAAATCACCTTTCAGGTCTTCCACATTACCCAAACTCTCAGAACCAAGGCCTTCAGTGCAAAGCTGAAGGCTCTCAGAGTTCAGAGATGAATAACTATCACTTTTCCTAAGGTATGAAGATCCCTTATTGTCTTCTGTACCATAATTCCCCCATGTGTTATTACCATTATACCCTTGTGAAGTATTTGATGAACAAAAGGGGTTAGGATTTTCTTTGAAATGGAGTTCTCCAAATATCTCAGTAAACGAGTGATCATGAGCTTTGACGGGTCTGATTTGTTTCCAAGAAGAGGAGAGAGTCTCTATCAAGGATGCCGATGAGGGGTTTTCCGAAATAGTGCCCTCAAAGATGTGCCTTAGGCTGCTGCTACCATAGGCTGACATTATTAATTGTTTAGGTACACTGCCCTTATATCAAGGAATTAGGATAATGCCTTAGTTTGGACAGACTTACCTGTAATAATATTTAACGATAGAGAGACGTTCCCTTAATCAATAGGATAATGCAAATTTGAGATTTTTCATTTTGTTTAAAAGAAAAGAGGTGGAAATGGGTTGATCATATATATCACTTTGTTTTTTGCATGGGATAACTAACATTTGCAGGCAAAAGGACAGTGGATACTTGTTACATTTATACTGTAATAAAGAGAAGAGGTGAAGGAGCAGAAAGAGGGAGTTTTTTGAACCACATCTTATGTAAGCTACTTCTCCAATACTCGTGTGACATTTGTAATTTCGCGTTTTCAGCCACTTCTTTGATGCTGTGTAGAGCAATTTGACATGAGTTGCAATATTCTGGTCCACAATTGTGTCAATGTCTAACATCACTTTTGTTCATCTTTACTATCCTAAAGATACTGTCTTAACTCTAAACTGTCCATAGAGAATTCACGGTCAGTATAAACAAAATGCCGTAAACTTCTCTGGCAGTTGTCGTCCTCATTTCGTCTCAAGATTATTCAGTTTTCAATTTTCATGCATTGGCCAATTCCAGAGGATAATCATGATCTTAATTTTGAGTGCGGTACTGAACTGCATCTCTTTGCAAAAGCGTTCAGTGTGACGGTAACCACATTTTGTACTAATGGTACCTATAGTCCACATTATGTTGACAGTAGATAAGCTTTTAGTCTTGGTACAAAAAGGAACTTGCAGGGGGTGATAAACCATAATTTAAAACTATGATGCTCGGACTCGTATATGAAGATCCGACACGGGTACGGTACGGATCTGAGTGTCGGATCCTTGACATCTCAAAAACAAGGACTCGGATATGAGGATCCAAATTTAAATTTGGACTTAGGCTAATTTTTATTTTTTTATGAAAAAATTGATTATTAGTTAGAAAAAAATCAAAAGAAAGAAAGAAAAAATAGTTTCTTCATGTTCAATATGAATGAAGACTTCATTACAACATTAAATTCATGTCAAGAGCACTCTTGTTATATAACAGAGGGTAAGAACAAAACACTCCCACACCGAAGGATTCGATTTCTCATAGAAGGATCCGACAAGGGTTACATGTCCGAAACCGTGTCCACCGGATACTCAGGGGTAAGTGTCTAAGTGAAGAGTCCGAGCATCACAGTTTTAAAAAGTATATTCCAGAATCTCATTTGTTCGTCCTAGTTATATTTTTATGAGGTTTTTTTTTTCGTGGTAGGATCCTAGACTCAGATTGGAACCCGACACATTCAAGTTTTATCCGAATAGTATACATGGTGTAACAAGAATCCAGTTTCAGACTACAAGATCCTACAGGCGGTGATACTACCGAATGGGACATGGATCTCCCTTGTTCACATCGTTCATGAACAACATCAAACTAATTAACAAAGTAACCAATTAAAAATGAAACACACAAATCAACCTAAGAATCCATCGAACCAATATGTGCCATGTTCACGCATTGATTGGTGAAGTGAAGTACTTTACATGTTTATGGTGAGAAGTGCGCCATGAAGTGTTGGTGAAGAGAAGAGCTTCATCGATAATAAGATTTTTGGAGAGAAGTGCTCCAAATGAAAGTTGGTGACAATATGCATCAACAAAATAGTGACGAAAAGTGCTTCACATAGTGAAGAGAGGGACTTCACAAATAAGGTAGAGAATAATACTCTATCAATTGGCGTTGGTGACAATGAGCATTGAAGGTTGGTGACGAAAAATGCGTCACAAAATAAAGATACAGTAGGTCTTGCTTGTGACGGATCGGATCTTGCAACGGGTATTTTGTGAAAGGAAATGGGTAGAGGGGACAAGGTGGGCAACCCCCATGTGCTTCTCCACTCACCCTTGATGGGTATTTTGTGAGAGAATATGGTATCCGTCTAAAGCTTGCGACGGATAGTGTCCGTCACAAATGAGAATTTGTGATAAAGATAAGGGTTAACGTAACATGTAGAGTAGTCTATGGAGAAATGAGCTCCATTGAAGAAATAACGAAGCAATGAAAATGTGTAGCTAGTGACCTGGCACTACGTCTCTGTGAAAATGCAAGTGCACTTCGGGCAAAAGCAACATCTTTTTTTATTGACACTAACATCTTTTTTTTTACTGACCTGGAACTTTTTATTTTGTAAGTCAATGGTTTAAAAAGTTCCTTATGAGTATGAGAACTCTTTATAATTGTCTCATTGCTATTGCCCTTATGGATTTGGCCGTATTAAAAAGTTGTCATTACGGCGTAAGAGATTGTCTACAATGAAGATCTAGGTAGAACCAAAATGAATACGAACACATATAGGGATACGAAACGGATATGTAACACGACATCCCATGGAATTTAGGATACCGGACACGATATCCCATAAAATATAATTTTATAGTGGTTAACATACGATTTTGTTTTTTTGTAAAAGAATTTGATATGGAATTTAAATAAGTGAAAGTAAAATTTGACACTGATTATAAATTATTCTCATTGTCACACAAACTCATATTCTAATCCATCTATTTCAACATCTAATTCCTCATCTAAAAACTTCATTTACGCCCAATTCAACTCATTTTTAATTTCCACTAAACATCACCGTAAAACAATGCACATGATTCACCTTAAATTCGACTTGATTCCGCTTGAAGGTATGTCCGAAATGTGTCCAAATATAACCATGGACACGTATTAGATACGTGTGATATATGGTTCTTGATTTTGACATAAATGAAGAAAGTTAGACATGACTTTATAAGTATTCGACACGTTTTAGCGCGTATTCTACGAGTGTCGGTGTTCGACACGATGTCAGATACATGCACGCTAATTAGGAGGGTGTGCATGCTACCTAGATGATGATAAAGGCATGGAGACATGGAGTATTCCTTGTTGAAGTGTGTATTGTTGGAATTATGCCTTGAATCAGTTTAGTTGTCACTTCGAGTGACAATGCGAGGGTCAAGTATAAAGCTCGGGTTGTAGCTATGGGGTTCACGCAGAGAGAGGGGGTAGACTACAATGAGATCTTCTCACCAGTGGTCGATCCGACATACTTCTATCAGGGTGTTACAAGTGATATATAGTTGCATATCAGGATCTGGAGCTTGAACAACTAGATGTTAAAACAGCTTTCCTACATGAAGAGTTGGAAGAAGAGATATACATGACTTAGTCAGAGGGTTTTCAGGTTCTCGAGAAAAAGAAGACTATGTTTGCAGGCTGAAAAAGTCCTTATATGGGTTGAAATAGTCTCTCAGGCAGTGGTATAAGCGGTTTGATAGCTCTATGATGCAGATCGACTATAATAGGTGTCCGTATGATTGCTGGTATACTACAGTAAGGCTGCGAATGATTCATTCATCTATCTAGTCCTATATGTCGAATATATGCTAATAGCTACAGAGAAAAAGTCTGATGTTCAGAAATTGAAAGGTCTCCTAAGTACTGAGTTTAAGATGAAGGACTTGGGTGCAACGAAGAAAATTCTGGGAATGGAGATCTTCAGGGATAGAAGCAAGAAGAAGCTTTTCTTATCACAGAAAGGTTATATTCAGAAGGTGTTGTCAAAGTTTGACATGTCTACAGCTAAATCCATAGATACTCCTCGTGCATCAAATGCACATTTGTTTATTGTGTTTTCACCTAAGTCAGCTGAAGAGAAGGCGTACATGTCTCAGGTTCTTTATTCTAATGCAATAAGAAGTTTGATGTATGCTATGGTCTGTACTAGACCTGATCTAGCACAGTCTGTAAGTGTGGTAAGCCGCTTTATGGGTGATCCAGTTCAAGAACATTGGCAAGCTGTGGAGAGGATCTTTCGGTACCTTGAGAGTACTACTGATGTAGGTCTCATTTATGGAGGTGATGCAGAGTGTTTAGTATCTGGGTATTCTGACTCAGATTATGCTTGAGATGTGGACAATATAAGATCAATGACTGGTTATGTATTCAGTCTTTGTGGTTCGGTTGTCAGTTGAAAGGCCACTTTGCAGCCTATAGTAACATTGTCTACTACAGAAGCTGAGTATATGGCGTTGACATAAGCAAATAATGAGGGAATATGGTTGAAAGGGTTGATTAATGATCTGAGTCTACATCAAGATCGTGTACTGTGACAGTCTTAGTGCAATCTGTCTTGCTAATGATCAAGTCCATCATGAGAGAACTAAACATATTGATGTGAGGTATCATTTCCTAAGGAATGAGAAGAGGATTAAGGTGAACAAAGTGGGTACTACTGTCTGCTGATAACCCAGTTGATAAGTTTACCAAGCCAGTTCCGCAGAGCAAGTTCGAACACTGTTTGGACTAGCTAAATATCCGAAGCATCTGATTGCCCTTAGGGGGCAATATCAATATCTGAGGGGGAAGCGGGATGAGTTTTTTCTAGTACATCAGAAATTTTAGGGGTGCATCTGGTACATTTGTCTGGTTGAGAGAGAATTCAAGTCGAGGTGGAGATTTGTTGGAATTATGCCTTGAATCTGTTTGGGGTAGGATTCTGCTTTGGGCCTATGGTCTGTTTTGAGTTTTTATAGATTTTTTGTATTAGGTCTTAGAGAGTAATATATAAATTCTCTAAGCCTAACCTTAACAATTATGCATATCATAACATTCCGAATCTGAATCTGAAAACTCTGTAAAACTCCTCAACATTAATAAAACTCTCCTTCCTTATGCCCTTTGGGCGTAGCTAACACACCGTTAGTGAACCACGTAAATCTGTGTGTTATTATCGTTTTTATTGTTCTTTATTTGTTATTTCTCGTTTCTGTTATAATATTTATGGTCTATGATATATGGTTGATATTCATCTCAAAGGTGTCACCATTGCTCACTTTCAATTCTTCTTTACAAAAATTAAAATGAAAAACATAAATGATTATTGACCATTCTATCGAACTATACAACCGTCTCTTAATTTGTTCGGCAAGCTGCTCCTTTAAACTATTACTCCTTCAACTCAAGAAATTAGACATAATAAAGTCAAAGATTAATATATACTTATACATTGACAACATAGGAACATCTAGAATATATGTATAACTTATTACTTGCCGGTCACTAACTACTACTTCGTACGTACTACGTACGTGCTGTAAAGAAAATAATTATTGAATGTATTGAAAGCTTGAATATTATGAATGACAATGATTGCTTATATAGCAATTACAAGATCTAATATATAGAAACGTAATCTACCTATAATATATCGTAAAGATATATATGACATAATATAGAAAACTATAACTAACATAATATCTAAAGATAATATCTAAATCTATACTTATTCTTATAGTATCACAATATTATCATATTGTGAATCATAATATTATATTCCTTATACGCTCCCGCAAGATGTACGACCGAATGGGAAGGACAATCTTGAGAAGAAGAAGACGATGAGCCGTTGAGAAGAAGAAGACGATGAGCCGTTGAGAAGAAGAAGATGATGAACCGGGATACGAGCCGCAGTGTTGCTGCACAAGAAGTCGGAAAAAGACAAGAGCTTGGAGCCGGAATTTACTTTGGTCAAACTGTCAAGTATGGGAAGAGAGAAAAGAGAAGCACCGTAAAATTTGTACGGGCTAATTATTTATGGAGCCGAATTTGATCGTCGGGTCATGACTTCCGAGAGAAGAGAGGAGAAACATTTGTGTGAGAGAAAATTTAAGGAAGACAAAGAAATTAAGATCATAACTTTTTATTTGTGACAGAACTGTTATTTTGTGTATGAGACACAACTTTTTGAGAAGGCCAAAAATTATGGCATGCTTTGAGACGATACTGACGGTAGCCGGGAAAGAGATGGGCGATGGCTCGAACAAATTTGAGAGATAAGACGGAGTAATTTGTGAGAAAGGTGCGAGATTACTGATCATAATAGAAGATTAAGAGATAAAAGGAAGGGAGAAACGTCAACAAGGATCAAGAGAACAAGGTTCCAAGTGACTAGCAATTTGCCTGAGCAATGTAAGGAAGTAAAAGCTAAGAAAGAGCAATATAGTAAAGACTTGCATAATGGGATAATGCAACACGTAAGAAAGATTAAAGGGACATGGCCATATACGTTGGCATCACTTCAATAAGATTATGAAGCAGAAATTTTGGATTTGAGAGAGTCGTAGATGAGGAGGGTAAATAAGAGTATTAAGGGGTTAAGTTCGATAAGAAAAAAAAACGGTAAAGCAATTTGCGTAGTGTATATTTTTGTGAAGTAGTAGATTAGACGGATAATTAGAAAGAAAATAACGAGGAAAGGGTAGGCTATTGACGATGCCCGCCGGAGATGGAAGAGATGATGGCCATCTCCAGCCGGTGGCGGAAAGACGTCGGTGGTTGTTTTTGTGGTAGAGTTTTTGTAAATAGCTAGAGGTCCCTAGGATTTTACCCTTGTGATACCATGTAAAGAATATATTATAGAATGTATTGAATAACTTTTAATATTATGAATGACAATGATTGCTTATATAGCAATTACAAGATCTAATATATAGAAACGTAATCTACCTATAATATATCGTAAAGATATATATGACATAATATAGAAAACTATAACTAACCTAATATCTAAAGATAATATCTAAATCTATACTTATTCTTATAGTATCACAATATTATCATATTGTGAATCATAATATTATATTCCTTATACGTGCAATGCGGAACACTTCATAAGTTCATATTGTCCTATCTTCAACGATATTTTATTTCCTCAACTCGGGTTAAACTTTATTGTACGGAGTAATTTTTAGACGTGAAATAAGAATGTTCGGTAATTAAATGTAAAAGTAATCAAGAAGATGCAAATCTACATTAAGGATGATAATTTTGGGAGGATGAGATGATCATTTTACACGAAAATGGCGATATAAAATTTAATATAAATATTTAAAAATAGAAAAGTAGTAGGTTAAATTAGAGTTGGATTGAAGAGAGTAATAGTTTTTGTTGTTGCATAAAGTTTGATTTTATCTGTATTTTATTTTTGCAGGACTATTAGGGCAGTAGAGCTCTCTTTCATGTAGTTTTAACACTCTTACATCCCTAGGGTCAGGGTTTAAACTAGAAACTCTTATTAGATTAAAGCCGCTACTACTAATAGTATTTGTGAAAACAAATTATATTACTTGAACTATATTTTGACTTGTTAATTACATGACGTTTGTAGAATGGTATGTTTACTTATGGATTGCACGACGATATAACATAACGTGCATTCATGTAACTTATATTCTCGTACTAAGTCTGCATATTGCCTTAGTTGCTTCAATATAAATGGATGCCTCCTTTTGTGTTAATCTCATAAAAACAAAACTTACAAAAAAAACTTCCAAGTATTTTCTTCATTTATAACATTTTTGCTAGGTCTTAAGGAAATATGGCTAGGGTTAAGTCAGGTTGTTCTTCGTCTCCGATGGCGATTCTAGCCATTGCTATTGTGTTGATGGGTCTTGTGAGTCAATGTTATGGTCAGTTGAGCGTTGGATTTTACAAGGATAAGTGTAAAGCGTCCAATGTCAGTGTCGATGTCGACTACGAAATCTACAAAGTTGTGAACGGTTATTATGCTACTGATAAAACCATTACTGCTGCTCTACTAAGGATGCTCTTCCATGATGCCTATGGGGTACGCATTTATCCTTCTTTTAATTTTTACATTTCCGTCTTTTAAATATTTATGTATTATTGTTAATTATAATAACTGATTACTAACAAAGAATTGTTTAATTTGTTCATCTTCAAAAGGGATGTGACGCATCTCTTTTGTTGGACGGACCCGAGAAAAGTCAAGACAATAACCTAAGCGTGAGAGGATACAACATTATCGATTCTTGCAAGAGTGTTTTGGAGAAAAAATGTCCCGGAGTTGTTTCTTGTACCGATATCTTGGTTATGGCTACTCGATTTTCTGTTTATCTGGTACGGTAACTGAACTATATATATAATCCTTAAGATGATCATAAAAGTGTATGGATTCATTATATGTTTGTATAATTGTATGTACAGGCTGGTGGAAGTTATTACAATGTCGAAACAGGAAGAAGAGACTCTACAACTTCTAGTGCTACAAACGGTGCCAACCTTCCTGCACCTACAATCGCGGTTAACGATTTTGTCGATAAAATGAAACTAAGAGGATTAACTGCTGCTGATACCGTGCTTCTTCTAGGTACGAAATACCATATACGACCAACGATATACAAAGAGAATAAAATCTGTTGACGATTCAATGTTATGATATAATAGAACAAATACTTATAAATATAAGTTGGCATTTTTTGTAGGTGGAGGTCACACAGTTGGAATCATACATTGCAAGTTCTTCCTACCCCGTCTCTACAACTTCAAATCCACCGGACTACCCGACCCGAGCATCAACTCAACCACTCTAGCAACCTTAAAAAAGACATGCCCGAGTGAGGGTTCAAACAACTTTGTCTTCGCTGACCAAACCCCAGGAAGCGGCCAGAGATTCGACTCAGGTTTCTTCAAAGCGATAAAGATGGGACAGGGTATCCTTGAAATTGATCAAAAGTTGGCATCAGACCCAATTACCCGTGACATTGTCAAGTATTTTACAACCAGCACCGATTTCGCGACCCTATTTGCCGGCGCTGTTAACAAGCTCACCAGGTACGGGGCACTTACTGGTACCAAAGGCCAAATCAGGACGAATTGTCACCGCGCTAACACCGTCTAATTGAATTGAAATTGACTATCATCAATTCCATAGCCAATTCCGACAATACTGAATTCATACCTGCACCTAGCTGCTTAATTTGGGTATACTTCAAATTTGATATTTTTTTAGTTCATTGTTACGATCAAACTCGTCAATATAAGGTCGAGTTTGAATATGTTTGTTGTTTGACGATTATTTGAGTTATTTGTTTTGAAGTTTCACTTTATTGCGACGATTTTATTAATATAAGATGAGTCACATAATTTATTTATTTCAAGAATTCATCATATTCTCCATTTTCTTGCAATTTTTCAATTTTCGTAAATCTTAAAATTTCATTTGCTTAATCTATCATTTCATTTATCAGAAAGTCTTACTTGTCAAGCTTGTGACGGGTTGACCCTCCTCACAAAGAACAAGTGGGAGTGCAAGTGGGGGATCCATTTGTCCTCCACTTGGCTCCCCACTTGTACTTTATGAGGAGAACTTGGCCCTTGCGACGGGTCATCCCGTCACAAATGACAATTTGTGTTCATTTATAACCTGTTTGGGAAACCACATTTCCATTCCGAATACAAATTTGACTCAAATGCTGTGTTTGGTAAACTAAAAGAAATTGGATTTGGATTCTAATCAAATCCTCTGAAATCCAAGTTAGTGTAAAAGACGGCCATTTAAAATGATACCAACTACCCAGTCATTTGCAAATCCTAAAAATCATGCTTAACTGCAACTACACATTCTCTTTCCCCAATAATTCTCACATAAGACTGTTTTAAGCGTGTTTTTTTTGCAAAATGTGACCATTTTTGGTCAATAGAGATCACTATGAAAAAAGTCATTTTTTAGTCCTAAAAAATAGTCACCATTTATCAAATATAGGTCACTATTTGTCAAAATGTGATCACTGTCAAGTGTCAACTAGTCGCACCATGCGACAGTGGTAGAGGAGCATTGTATCTCTCCTCTTTCAATCATCACACTCATGCATGGAGTAAAATTCGCTGATTTTTCAATCAATTGTATTGACATTATTTCGTTAAAATTTAATATTGACATTTATCTTATTTACCTTTGTAAAGATCATTTTTTCAGGCTAATCTTTTAGCGCGCATTTTATTGTAAACTTTTTACTCCGTATTGAGTTTTAAAGAATATTTAAAAGAACAAACTTTGTAAGAACTTTATTTTGAAAAAGCTACTTGGTAGAGTTATTATATACTCAAAATGTTACAAGTTTTACTTAGTTCCTGGATAATGAGAGAGATGAATCGTTTCTTAGATAGCGAGAGAAGGATCTAGAGAGTTTAGATTAGGTGTTATATATGTTCCTTGATAACAAGAAGGATGGCGTTGGCTTATATGTCTAATAACCTTACTTTCGCAAGTGGGTAATTACTTTGTTTTTTTTTTGGTTCAAATGAGCGCACAATGTCGCTGGTGAGAATCGAACCCCCAACTTCATGGTTGGAGTAAGGGTGTTCTTACCACTTGAGCTACCTCTTGTTCTCAGTGGGTAATTACTTTGTAGTAGAAAAGGTACTAAATAAATTAATTAATAGAGAATAGTGGACGACGTAGATCTCTGGTTGTGAGATTGAACCACGTTAAAAATTCGTTGTACCTTTTTATTGTTGTAAGGGTGCAAACTCATATCCCACATCGGTTGAATAAATGTGAAATAAGATCGTTATAAGTGTCCACAGAATATAATAGAACGAGGCCTTCTGGGAAAGAGTCCGAAAGTAAATCCGTTAGGGCTTGACCCAAAGCGGACAATATCGTACTATTATGAATAATGGAAACGGACACAACAGACCCCTAACTATTGGGTAACGAGACGCATCTGTTACAACAAATGGTATCAGAGCCATGATGGAGCTTGGAGAGCGGAACATATAGCATTCATGAGTTATGGACGCATGGGCTCGATCTGGCAGAGTACTGTTTGCAAATCTGAAGTTCGATGGGTAGTACATTGGTGAGTAAATACGTGAGGGCTTGGCCCAAAGTGAACAATATCGTACTATTATAGACAGTGGATACCGACGAAACATAGGCCTAACAGAAAAGTATTCACGCTCCGCCCAACAATTGTCTTTTCATTTCTGTTGTTTATTGCTTATCTAGTGTCGTGATTTGATAAATTAGCTCTAGATTTAATTGATAAATCTAAAGCTTAATTACTACACTTTATAAATTGTCAATAAATAAAAATCGAAAAAGTTGTAGGGAAGACGAGATGTACATCTAGGTGATGGTTAAACTAGGGGTCAGGTTAGCATGGTTAGGGATGGTAATAGGTTGGGTCTGGGCCGGGTCCACTAAGACCCGAACCTGTGACCTTTACATTGAAACCTTACCCGGCCTATAAATATGTAAGGGTCTAAAATTAGTAGACCCAAACCACAATTGACGAGTCATGGTTAGGTCCGGGTCTACCTGTCGATATAAATTTTGTACTGAATTTCCAAGCTTATTTGTCTAGTGACATTGAGATTTCAAGCCTTCATATGAATATTGGTGGTATTGATTGAAATACCAACAAACCACAACAAATTCTACAAAAATTGATAAATAGTTGCGGAATTGTTAAATATGTATCTGTGTATTGTGTATTAAACGTTCACAATTACAATGCTTATATACTAGAGTAACTTGATCGACCTGGAGGACAACTAGAAATCTATTAACAATAGGAACCTATTAACAATAGGAAAGTGAAGATAATAGGAAAATAATACTATACGGGATTTTCTGATAGGCATCTAACACTAACACGTAATACTCCCCCTCAAGCTGGAGCATGCGGATCGCGGATGCCCAGTTTGGACAAAAGAGACTGAAATTGAGTTGTGCCAAGGGCCTTCGTAAAAATATCCGCGTACTGGGATTTAGTGCCAACATGAGAAGTAGTGATGACACCAGAGGATACAAGCTCTTGGACAAAATGACAATCAAGGTCAATGTGCTTTGACCGCTCAGGAAAGACCGGATTAGCAGCAATGTGAAGAGCGGCCTGGTTATCACAAAACAGACGAGCTGGTTGCGGATGAGGGACATCAAGGACAGCGAGAATAAACCGCAACCATTTAATTTCAGCACAAGCAAAGGCCATGTCACGATATTCTGCCTCAGCAGAAGAGCGTGAGATAGTAGTCTGCTTCTTTGTCTTCCAGGAAATAGGTGAGGCACCTAAGAAAATAATATACCCACTGACGGAACGCCGTGTGATAGGGCAGCTGGCCCAATCCGAGTCGCAATATGCAGATAATTGTAAATCAGAATGCGCACTAAGAAACAAACCTTGACCCGGATGTCCTTTAATATATCGAAGCACACGGAGAGCAGCATCAAAATGTGCCTTGCGTGGGGCATGCCTGAATTGCGAAAAAATATGAACGACATATGACAAGTCGGGTCGAGTGATAGTGAGATAAATCAAACGGCCAACAAGACGACGATACATACCCGGATCATTGTGTAAAGGCCCATCATCCGAAGCTAAGGAGTGATTTAATGGCAGAGGCGTGTCGACGGGTTTAGCGGCAAGCAAACCAGCTTCATGTAAAATGTCAAGTGCATACTTGCGTTGACAAAGGAATAAACCAGTCGGAGAACGGGCACACTCGATACCAAGAAAATATTTTAATGGACCCAAATCTTTCAATTGAAAACAATCATCTAAATATTTTTTGAAAGAAGAGCATAACAGGGAAGAGTTGCCAGCCACCAAAATGTCGTCAACGTAAACCAACAAGGACAAAACATCAGAGCCCTTGCGAAATGTAAAGAGGGTATGATCAGCATGAGATTGGGAAAAACCATAACGACGAAGGGCCTGAGTAAGCTTAGCGAACCAGTTACGAGGTGACTGACGCAAGCCATACAAAGACTTACGCAATTTACACACTTGACCACTCGACGAAGTAGGAAAACCAGGAGGAAGACGCATTTAATCATCCTCATGAAGATCGCCATGTAGAAATGCATTGTTGACATCAAGTTGGTGTACCTCCCAGCCTCGGGAAATAGCGACAGAAAGAAATACCCGAACACTTACCATTTTAGCAACGGGAGCAAAAGTATCGGTAAAATCTACTCCTTCCGTTTGGTGATTACCAAGGACAACTAGTCGGGCTTTGTGGCGCTCAATTTGCCCAGTTGAAAGATATTTGATTTTATATACCCATTGACACCCAATAGAGCGCGTCCCGGAAGGGAGATCCACAATATCCCAAGTGTGATTCCGTTCCAAGGCCTGAATCTCTTGCCTCATGGCTTTGCGCCAACACTCATGAAGAATTGCTTCTTTATATGATGTAGGCTCGATGCTAGTGGTAACCGAGGCAAGAAATTTGCGGTGGGAAGACGAAAAATTATTATAAGCAACAAAATTAGCAATAGGAAACCGCGTACCTGAGGATGTCGTGTCATGGAGCTGGGTTGAAATGGGGTGTGTTGCTCTGGCCGTGTGACAAATATACTCAGACAAATATGGTGGCGTAACACGGGGGCGAGTAGACTGACGTGGAGCAGCACCCGAGTCAGGGGCCAAGACAGAAACCGGCCTAGTAACCGAGACAGGGGCCGAGTCAGGGGCTGGATGCGAGGGAGAAGATGTGGCCTCAAGAGTACTCCCCATGTCGGTAATAGCAGTAGAAGGTAACTCGGGTATGTCCGCGTAAGCTGGTAGAGGAGCTACAACAGTGGGAGATATGGTCTCAGCAAAAGGGAATGAACACATCCTCGACAAAATGGATGTCGCGAGAGACGCTTATCGTCTTAGTTTCGAGATCCATAACCTTCCACCCCTTCTTGCCAGAATGATAACCCAGGAAAACACACCGTCGACTACGAGGAGCAAACTTGTCTTTAAGTCGAGGACGGTAATGAACATAACACATGCAACCAAAAGTACGCAAAATGGCTAAATTAGGAGCCGAGCCAAACAAAATATCATAGGGAGACTTCCCATTAAGTAGCGTAGTAGGAGTGCGATTAATGAGGTAAACGACGGTCTGGACGCACTCGCCCCAAAAGGAAATGGGAAGAGATGATTGAAAACGGAGCGCCCGAGCAATTTCCAAAATATTTTTATGGTTTCGTTCGACACGACCATTTTGTTGCGGAGTGCCAACACAAGATGTATGCAATAAAATACCATATTTGCTATCAAACTCCGTCAAGGTTGAATTAACAAACTCAGTGCCATTATCGGTTCGAACTACTTTAACAGCCGTATTAAACTGAGTTCGGACCATATTACAAAAATTTTTCATACAACTTGGAACTGCACTTTTATCATTGAGCAGATAAACCCAAACAGCACGAGAATGGTCGTCGACAATTGTGAGAAAATAATTTTCACCATCTAAGGACGAAACTGAATACGGTCCCCATAAATCACAATCTATTAAGGCAAATTTATTATTAGCCAAAGTAGAATTAAGAGGAAAAGAGCTACGAGTTTGTTTAGCTCGTAAGCATACATCGCAATTAGCTAACAAATGTTTAACTTTATTAGAAGAACTAGTAGAAGAGACCAAAGACAAATGCTGACTTGAAGGGTGACCAAGACGCCGATGTAAGAGGAGGGTGGTGTCGACAATGCTGCTGGAGCTCACGGCTGGTTCAGTCACAGGCCGGAAATAATACACCCCATTAAAAAATTCACCCAGTCCAATCGGCATCCTCGAATTGCGGTCCTGTATAACACACAAACGATCAGTAAAAGTAACCACACACCCAAAGCACGAGTCAATTGACCAATTGAAACTAAATTGCATTTAAGATTAGGGACGTATAGAACGTCCGAAAGAATCAGGGAACCCAATGTCACCGTGCCACGCATAGTAGCGGTGGTGTGCACGCCATCTGGAAGACTAACTAGCGATGGGGGATCGAGATACAGCCTGTTAGTTTCTCGAGGATACCAGTCATGTGGTGTGACGCCCCGCTGTCAAGTAACCAAGACGAAGTTATAGACGGCGACTTACCAGACAGTTTCGAGGGTGGGTGATCGAGGAGGGTGAGGAGTTGCTGCACCTGTTCGGACGAAAGACCTGGAACAGAAGATGAAGCCCCGAGTACAGGGGCCTCAAGGCGAGGGGTCTGTACGGTATTAGCTGTGGCAGAGACGGACTGTTGTTGCTGGTGTTGCTGACCTCGTCCTAGGAAATAATAGCCACGACCACGAGAGAAACGACCGCGACCTCGACCGCGCGATGGGTAGCCAACGCGTTGGTAGCAATGCTCATAATCATGGCCGGGCTTAGTACAATACGTACATGACCTGTACTTGGAGAAACAGAGGCCGACGGAATGGTGGAGGAAGAGGCTTGGACAGCAAAACGCATGGCTTTCGTTTTATCATCATGATTCTGAACAATTGTTTTATGACGTTCTTCTTGAGTGACCAAAGAGAAGGCTTTATTTATAGTCGGGATAGGATCCATGCTCAGAATTTGGGTACGAAGCGTATTATACTTATCGTCATTGAGACCTAAGACAAAATCATGTACTTGTTCCTCAGCAGCGCGTGCACGCAATTTTGAGGCAGCTGAGCATATACAGCCACATGTCACGTCAAGAGAGCCATAAAGTTCATCCCACAAGCTCTTAAATTTATTATAATAGGATACCCTTGGCAATTCCTTCTGACGAAGATTATGATACTCGGTTTTAAGTTGATTGATGCGAGGGCCATTGGCAGTTGAATATCGTTCATTAAGATCGTTCCACAAATCAGACGCAATAGTATGAGAGGCGATACTTGGTTGAATAGAAACGTAAATGGAATTAAAAATCCAGGAACATATAATCGAGTTATTGGATCTCCAAGCCGCAAACTCAGCAGATTTTTCATCGACAGGTTTGAGATATTCGCCATCAATAAAACCAAACTTATTCCGACCATTCAAGGCATTGATAATTGTTTTAGTCCAGACATCATAGTTATCTCCGGTTAACACATACTTTGTTAAAGAATTACTAGGACCTTTGGACGGATGAAGATAGTAAATAGTAGAAGCATCATGAATAAGGAGAAGCTTCAACCGTTACCGTTGCCGTTGCCGTTGGTCATTGGAACGAAGAAGACGAATTACAGTGAGTAATTCGACGGAGAAACCTTGTAAAAAAAAATCTACCAAAGCCGGGATATTATTGTAAAAAAAAAATTGGATCTTAAACCATTGGCTCAGATACCATGATAAATAGTTGCGGAATTGTTAAATATGTATCTGTGTATTGTGTATTAAACGTTCACAATTACAATGATTATATACTAGAGTAACTTGACCTGGAGGACAACTAGAAATCTATTAACAATAGGAACCTATTAACAACAGGAAAGTGAAGATAATAGGAAAATAATACTATACGGGATTTCCTAATAGGCATCTAACACTAACACGTAATAAAAATCAACCATAGAATGAATCTACGTTAATTTTTCCCACACAGCATATTTGGGGACATTAAACATTTTATTAATCGTAATCTACTAAGTACCAAACACTTTGACTAATTATGTTGATCAAAATATAATGGCCAAACAATCTAATAAAATCGGTCATTTATAACTTACTTTTACAATCTGATTATGCTGAAAGTAAGACGTTGATTACCAAACTTGTTTACAAAAAATTAATAATGAATTAATCTTAATTTGCTAAATACCAAGTTGTGACACCCTCAAAATTCGCGGAAAAATTAAACACGTAATTTCTAAATAAAAACTGCATGGATATGTTTGTAATAGGTTCATTTGAGTAAAAACCTGTAATTTTTAAAACCTGAACCTGTTATAAAGATATCCTAATAGAAGGTGTCAAAACATGCAAGGTCTAAACAAACTTATTTACATAACCATCGCTATAAATAGCGGAGAACAAAATGATACAAAACAAATGTACAGATGGAGACATATGTCTCTAAAAGTGTGACATACAGGTCACTACAAAATGGGAACCAATCTAAGTTCCAAGGTTACTTTGCTCGCTAGCTCGTCCGTGTACCCCATATAAGCATCACCTACCTGTCAATCGCATTTTATACAAACACGAAAGCCACAGTCAGTGGGGAGTAACTCCGAGTTCTCCCAGCCACGAAATGTCATGTTAATATAACATGAAAGCATATAAATATGAGCAAATATAATACATAGCCCATTTAAAGGCTAAACCATCAAGCTTTTCATGTGAAATTCAATATAAATAACATATAGTCCTAGTATGTGAATACTAGACCAACTCAAGCTACACTATCATGTGAGTCACATATCATACGGGAATCCAAACTCTATCAACCATAGCCGGCTTGCATCTCACCTTCTATGTTTCATAGAATCATCAAACAAGAAAGGGCAATATATCTAGAGACAGGCATAAGTTCCTAGTACAGTCAATAGTCACTTTGTAACTCGAGTCTATACCACGAGGTAGGGAAGCTAGTATTTTAGCTCAGAGGTTACATTTAAAACATGGCCAAGATACAACTCAACCCTAATCCTAGACTGCGCAGACCTAGAGAAATGCGGATAAAACCACCGCACCCAAGACTCATGATAAAACCACATGAGTACCCTAAGGAGTCCACCAAAGGGTTGGCTAGTACTTAAGCTGACCATCCACTCACAAAATAGGCAGAAAAGTCATGCCCCAGCTTGGATATAAACCCACCAAGCCGGGAACACAAAGGCTATTAAGCCGTGAACATACACTCGTCAAAGACTATAATGACCTATCTATGACAATGACCGAAGATATTTACTTAGGACCTCGTCCCAAGTGAATACTTTAGCCAACTTAACAATAAGAAGGGCAAAAAGTCCAAACTTGTACACACAAATGATCACAACCTCGCTTATGGAAGGCTACACACGAGTATAATCAAATGATAATACAACATTACAAAACAACATGGCCAAGGCATCTAATTTCCAATATATAAATTATAAATATTTAAGCATCATTTTATAATATTCATTATCAACCAAAGTCATCCAAACTTACCCCAAAGACAAATCCCCGACCCAAGTCCCGCGACGGGTCATTGGTCAAATCAGGGCTGACCGGTTTAAACCTAATTTGACCAAACTCATTCGGTCATATTGGCCCAGCTCAGAGTCTTGACTCATTTTGACTCAATACACATAATTCCATATAATACATTTCATGTGAAAATTATCAACAAAAAGGAAAATTATTCCAACATATAAACTAACCCATTTCCAACAATTTCTCATAACAATAAAAATTACTAAAACGCCAAAATGTCAACTTGTGCAAATGTACAATGGACAAACTCAAAGCATCAACCAAAGGCTCAAACACACAACCCGAACAACAGCCAAACCCGGCCACACACACGCCACACACAAGGCACACACACACCACATACACGGCCTGCCTGGCAGCACTCACGGCCTGCCAGGTCAGTCCCCTTTACTCCCTCTTTTCTTTCATCCAAAATCGTTCCAATATCATCCCAATATCGTCACAAGCAACATACAACCATTACCAATTCATTTCACAATCAAACATATGAGATAAACTACAAAATTAATAAACTTTAACAATGATAATTCATGTGATATAAAACTTAACATATTACTACTCAAATAACATCCAACACATAACAAATGTAACATTATATCGTCGAGTAACTCGGAATAGTTACCTTAAGCTAGAAAAACGAAAGTAACCCTTGAGAAAACCCTAAAAACCGCGACTACCCTTCGTCCTCTACTATATATGAGTCTCCTAAGTCGTCTTCATGATCTTCACCTATTTAAAACAACAAAAACACAACAATTATCACATAAACCGAAATTATACCCAAAAATAAGCTTAAATCGAAATTAGGGAAACTGGAATTAAAACATACTAGGATGTAAATCTTGAAGAGAGGATTCCGAATATATAAATTTTGCGAAAATCGGACTAGAAACGAAGAAGTTATGCTGAAATTACGATTGTAAGTTTATTTGATTTTTTTTTTTGTTGATTTTTGATGTTGGTAGAACAAATTGGGGAAAATGAAAATGGAACCTAAGGGAGAGGGAAAGGCTGGCTGGCTGCCATAAGGGTCATGGGGTATTGGGTCTATTTTTTTTTACTCGGTTTTGGTTCGATTTGACGGGAATTCGAATTATTCGTCAAACGCGATTTCCGACAACGCTAAAGTTTTTAAACACAAGTTTACTAGAATTTTAAGTACTCCTATGCCTAATATCCTAACTCATTTACCCAACGACCGTAAGAAATGGAAAATCCCATTTTTACGACTTTTCTTTGAAATACTCTTTTATTAAAGAAAAAGGTTTAAATATAGTTTAAATTACTTTTAAACATTTCCAAACTATCAAAAATAATTATATTACTTCAAAATAAAATAAAATTATATTTTATCGAATTATTATTATTTCAATTAAATTAATATTAAATTAAAGTTGATTTAAAATATTATTTTTAAAATATAATAACGGTCCAAATTTACGGGGTGTTACAAAGTACTTTAATTAATACCAATTAAAATATGTTGATCAAATTTTTAAATAAAATTTCTTTTATAATTTTTAGGGTTTTTTGTGTTTTACCACCTATTGAGTTCCAAAGTTTACAACTTAACCCCTATTGAGTCGATCTTTTACTAATAACCACCTAGTTTTGTAAGAAACGCTCACCATCCACACATATTCCACATTATATTGACGTTTTTTCTTATTTATCGTCTCGCTTATGTTTTACCAACTATTAATTGTTTGTAATGACAAAACTACCCCTTATTATTAAATTATACACTCTTTACAATACTACAATCCCCTTTAAATCATATATACAATCCAAACTCCCAAACACCTAATCCCAAACTCGTCTCTTGCTTCCTAATTGAATTACACTACCTATTTAGAGTTCTTCCTCAAATTAATGGGAAACATCAAGTATTCTGCTTCTCCTTTCTCCTTTCCGAATTCCTTTGTCTTTGTTCTCAATTGTTTAACTTGGTTTATCTTTCTTCTCAATGAACACAATTTTGTTTAGGGTTAATCTTTCTTCTCAATTTATGGGTTTAATTTTATTCCCAATTCGTTTCTCTGGTTTACTTTCGTTTACCTGCTTAATATCCATCATCTCCTCCAAAATCATTCGGGTTAATTTCAATAGAAACCCAGAAAACTCAATTAAAAAAGATGGAAACTTTATAATTATCAAAGATTCCAGAAGATAGATAAGTAATTGAGGCTGAAGCGAATTGTAGAATGAATTACAAAATAAATTACCTGAATTAATTTTGAATTGACAATGGGGATATGAGACTTTATCAGTTGATGTAAATTGTAATTGAGGCTGAAATTTGTCAATTAGAAGATGATGATATCATGATAAAATATCAGGAAGCTTGAATGTGATAAACAAATGCCTAGATTTCTAGGGTTCTAATTAATGAAAATTAATTAAGAGGGAAACAATTACTTGAATGAGGAGGAAATGCAGTTACTTGTATTGTTTTGTTTAATGAGTAAGTTTTACGAGATAGAGTGTGAGTAAAATAATAAGGGTAGTTTGGTCATTCTATGTAGCCGAAAGTTGATAAAACGTAAGTGAGACGATAAATAAGAAAAAACGTCAATATAATATGAAATAGGTGTGGATGGTACCGATTTCCTTCAAAAGTAGGTGGTTATTTGTAAAGATGGACTAAATAGGTGGTAAGTTGTAAACTTTTGGACTAAATAGGTTGTAAAATACAAAAAATCCTAATTTTTATATGCTCAATTAATCGACGGGTTTCAAAACGAGACGATAATATTTAAGATTTTTTAGTATATTTGACTCATCAATCTATATTATCTTAACACTTATCAAGCATAGTCTTCTTGTTTTACAATTGTTTGATTCTCGGAATTCATAGGTTGCAAACCCCTGGAATTATGGAAAATAAGAAGAAAATACAGATGCTAGAAGAAGAAGATGATGAATTGATGAGAGTAGAATTCTTGTTCAGCAAAATTCTAAATTACCACAGTAAATGGAGGATGAGGCTTATTTAGCTATTACTAGTCCTCCCTCTCGGTCATTTGTTTGTTTTTGCTTTTAGCACAAAGATTAAGGAGAAGAGTTGAGACCATTTGTGAATAGAAGTATTTGATGATAAATGGACAATAGTATTGATCAAATTACAAATTGGAAAACCTTCGTGATAAAAAAAGATAAACCAATGAATGAGACACCCAAAAATGAAAATGGTAAAACATGTTAAGAATATTTCCTAATATTCGTTTACCTTAATCTTGTCTATACTTATTTGTTAATATTTCCATTACTTTGTATTTTCCTTATTCCGTTCATATCACAATTAGGAAACTCGTATCTTCTAGATCTTTCTTGTAGTCCTATATAAGCATTGTAACCCTTGTACTCTTTTGACATCAATAATAAGAAAACACAATTATTTCAATACTTTACATGGTATCAGGAAATTCCCGATCCTAAACCCTAAAACCCTTCTCAAAACCAACCACGAAAATCCTTCGTTCTACACCACCCTCGGCCGCCATGTCGAGTCTTTCGAGCACCATCGCCAACGCTCACGACCCAACCTCACCACTTTACCTCGTCAACTTATCGATGATTCACAAGCTAACTCCATTGACGTTTATGCAATGGCAAGACCAAGTTTCGTCTTTTCTTTTTGGCTACGATTTACTCAAATACCTCGATGGGTCTCACCCGTGTCCCACCGAAACTATCGCCAAACCCACCGACGCTGACAAAACCGCCACTGCCCCCAACCCGGCCTTCATGACTTGGAAGCGCCAAGACCAACTCATTAAGGGAGCCATCCTCGGCACTCTTTCACCCGAAACTCACGCCATTGTTATGCGTTCCCCAACCTCCCATGACGTTTGGACCACCCTTACCAACACCTATGCCAAATCGTCTCGAGGTCACATCCTTCAAGTGAAAGACCGACTCAAATCAATCTCCAAAACCACTGATCAAACCGTCTCCGACTATATGCACAACATCAAATCGTGCACTGACAAACTCGCCATCCTTGGAAAACCCATGGACTCGGAAGATATCATTGACATATCATCCGTGGTCTCGACTACACCTCGTACAAACCCCTCATCGATGCGGTCAATGCCCGTGACGACCCCATCTCCTTTGAGGTTCTTCACGAGAAACTCATCAACTTCGAACTCACCCAACCACACCACACCACACCCGCACCCTTTCCTGCCTCAGCCCATGCCACCTCTACCAGCTGTGCCCCCTCCCGGAACTACACCTCCAACACCTCCCGTACCCCAACACCTCCACCCATCCCAACAATGACACCTACACCCCTGCCCCCTTCAAAGGCAAGTGTCAATACTGCCGCACAACCGGCCATGTTATCTCCACTTGCTACAAATTCAAACGCGACTATCCCAATGTCGTGTTTCCACAGTCCACCGCCTTCACTCCAAACAACACCCATTCCCGCTCGTCCCAACCCCAAGCCCACTCGGCCACCATCCCAGTGCCACCACTCCCGCCTCTCATCCTTGGCTCGTTGACAGTGGAGCCACTCACCACATTACCAACGATCTCGACAACCTCGCTCTTCACAACCCATACGACGGGAGCGATGAACTCATCATTGGAGATGGCTCGGACCTTCCCATATCCCACATAGGTTCGTTTCATGTCCCTCTTTCCACCGCTTCCAAGCTTAGTTTCAATAACGTACTTTTTGTTCCCACCGTTTTGTCGCAATATTTTATCGGTCTCTCAATTTTTCCTTGATAACAATGCTTATTTTAAATTCTCACAAACTCATTTTTTTTATAAAGGACCGTCTCACGACTAGGACTCTTCTAAGCGGACCGTCAAAAGGTGGCGTCTATGAATGGCACCCTCCTCACACGGCCGCACACATGATCACTCTATCAAACAACCTAGCTTGGCATCATCGTCTTGGACATCCCTCGTCGAAGATACTCCGCTATTTAAATTCAGCCTTTTCAATAAAAACTAGTACTTCGTTTTTAGATCATTGTAACTCTTGTCATGTTCACAAGAGTCACAAACTCGAATTTTCATCTTCTACTTTACTTTCCAAAGCACCATTAGATTTAATTTTTACGGATGTATGGTCATCTCCTATTGTCTCGTATGATTCGTTTAAATATTACATTATTTTTGTGGATCACTTTACTAAATATGTTTGGCTTTATCCGTTGAAACTAAAATCTGATGCCACTACTGTTTTCATTCGTTTTCGAAAACTCGTTGAAAAATATTTTAATCGACCCATCTTACAACTCTTTTCCGACAACGGAGGGGAATACACTAAGATGGCTCACACGCTTAATGACCACGGCATAAGCCATCTCACCACTCCTCCCCACACACCCGAATTAAATGGCTTTGCAGAAAGACGACATCGTCATATAGTCGAAACCGGCCTTGCCCTTCTTACCCATGCCCGACTTCCCGCCACCCTTTGGCCTCATGCCTTCACAACCGCGACCTATCTCATCAATCGCTTACCTACTCCAACCCTTGCAAACGACTCACCCTTCCTCAAACTATTCGGTCAACCTCCGAATGACACTAAACTCCGAAGCTTTGGATGTCTTTGTTATCCATGGCTTCGTCCCTACACTACCAACAAACTCGACCCTCGCTCAAAACCGTGTGTCTTTGTAGGATATTCCCCCACCCAAAGTGCATACTATTGCCTCGATCCCCTCACCCACAAAGTATATGTTTCTCGTCATGTTAAATTTGTCGAACACACCTTTCCGTACCCAAACCTCCTTCCACCCAATTCCCCACCACCACCCTCCCTCACCTGTCATGACTGGTTCTATGACATCCTCTCATCCGCTGCCCCACCACCTCCACACACTACTGCTCAGCCCTCACCTTCCCGCTCCCCCCACACCACACCCCCTGCCTCATCTCGACAGACCCCCTCCCCTGTTTCCCCTGCTTCCCCTGTTTTCGCCCCCTCTGCCTCCCCAACACCTCCTCCCTCGCCCCCTCGAACTGCCCCCGTTGCCCCGTCCCCTCCACCACCACCCCCTCCACCACCTCCCCTGCCACCCAAGCACATCACCCGCCTGTCTAACAACATCCGCTGCCCCAATCCCAAATATGCCAAGCTTGCAACACTTCTTCCCCCCATCTCGCCTCCCCAACACCACTAAACAAGCCTTAGTCGACCCATTATGGCGTGATGCCATGCTTGCTGAATTTGGAGCCCTTCAAAAGAACGAAACTTGGACTCTTGTCCAACCCCACTCGTCCTACAACGTCATAGGATGCAAATGGATATATCGCATCAAATATAATCCTGACAATACCATTGATAAATACAAGGCGCGCTTGGTTGCAAAAGGTTTTCACCAACGTCCCGGATTCGATTACTCTGAAACATTTAGTCCCGTTGTCAAACCGACAACCGTTCGCACCTTACTGTCTCTTGCTCTTGTTCGTGGTTGGTCCCTTCGTCAACTTGACATTAATAATGCTTTTCTTCAAGGTACGCTCACTGAAACTGTCTACATGTCACAACCACCGGGTTTCACTGACCCCGAACACCCTACGCACGTGTGCAAGCTTACCAAGGCCATATACGGTCTCAAACAAGCTCCTCGTGCCTGGTACACGACACTGAAGCTTCACTTAGTTTAAACCGACTTCACAGCCTCACTTGCTGACCCCTCATTATTTATTTGCACGACACCATCACTGACCCTTTACTTACTTGTCTATGTCGATGACATTATTGTCACAGGTCCAAACCCGAGTCATGTCTCTACCTTTGTCGAGTCTCTCGCCACACGCTTTGCTCTAAAAGATTTAGGCACTCTCTCGTATTTCTTGGGTGTCGAAGTTACCCCCAATCCCCAGGGTCTACTTTTGACACAATCTAAATATATCCATGATTTATTGCACCAACACCACATGCACGAGGCTAAGCCGACCACCACACCCGTGGCTGTCCAACCTCCCTTGCACAGTGATGGCAGTCCCGACATCACCAACATCATTGACTACCGATCTCTCCTTGGTAGCCTACAATACTTGTCCTTCACCCGTCCCGACATTGCGTTTACGGTAAATAAACTTGCTCAATTTATGAATAAACCGACTGAACTTCATTGGGGAGCTCTAAAACGCTTGTTACGATACTTAAATGGAACTCCTCATGTTGGGCTTCAGCTCTTTCGTGCTTCCCCTATCCGTCTTCATGCCTTCTGTGATGCGGATTGGGCTGGCGACCGTGACTCCTACTGCTCTACCACCGGTTTTGTAACCTACCTGGGGCGTAATGCTCTATCTTGGTCCTCTAAAAAGCAGCTTGCCATTGCCCGCTCTTCCATCGAAGCTGAGTTCCGTGTCGTTGCCACCACCACCGCTGAGCTTACTTGGCTTCGCTCTCTTCTTCTCGAACATGGTCTCACAAATTTATCAACACCGGTTATCTACTGTGATAATCTTAGTGCCACACATTATTCCGCTAACCCCGTCTTTCATTCTAGGATGAAACACTTGGCTCTTGCTTTTCACTTTGTTCGTGACCTTGTCACCAATGGACAACTTCGCGTTCAACACATTTCCGGCGATGATCAGCTTGCTGATGTCCTCACCAAACCGCTACATCGTCCTCGGTTCACCTTGTTACTTTCCAAGATCGGTCTTGCCTTCGGGTCGTCCGTCTTGCGGGAGCGTGTTAAGAATATTTCCTAATATTCGTTTACCTTAATCTTGTCTATACTTATTTGTTAATATTTCCATTACTTTGTATTTTCCTTATTCCGTTCATATCACAATTAGGAAACTCGTATCTTCTAGATCTTTCTTGTAGTCCTATATAAGCATTGTAACCCTTGTACTCTTTTGAGATCAATAATAAGAAAACACAATTATTTCAATACTTTACAAAACAATGATCGGGGTTGAAGGAGTGCAAATTACAGCAAATGAAATGATCGATTACGCAATTGAAATTTTAAGATTATGAGAATTGAAAAATTGCAAGAAAATGGAGAATATGATTAATTCTTGAAATAAATAAATTATGTCACTCATCTTATATTAATAAAACGGCCGCAATAAAGTGAAACTTCAAAACAAATAACTCAAATAATCGTCAAACAACAAACATATTCAAACTCGACCTTATATTGACGAGTTTGATCGTAACAATGAACTAAAAAAATATCAAATTTGAAGTATACCCAAATTAAGCAGCTAGGTGCAGGTATGAATTCAGTATTGTCGGAATTGGCTATGGAATTGATGATAGTCAATTTCAATTCAATTAGACGGTGTTAGCGCGGTGACAATTCGTCCTGATTTGGCCTTTGGTACCAGTAAGTGCCCCGTACCTGGTGAGCTTGTTAACAGCGCCGGCAAATAGGGTCGCGAAATCGGTGCTGGTTGTAAAATACTTGACAATGTCACGGGTAATTGGGTCTGATGCCAACTTTTGATCAATTTCAAGGATACCCTGTCCCATCTTTATCGCTTTGAAGAAACCTGAGTCGAATCTCTGGCCGCTTCCTGGGGTTTGGTCAGCGAAGACAAAGTTGTTTGAACCCTCACTCGGGCATGTCTTTTTTAAGGTTGCTAGAGTGGTTGAGTTGATGCTCGGGTCGGGTAGTCCGGTGGATTTGAAGTTGTAGAGACGGGGTAGGAAGAACTTGCAATGTATGATTCCAACTGTGTGACCTCCACCTACAAAAAATGCCAACTTATATTTATAAGTATTTGTTCTATTATATCATAACATTGAATCGTCAACAGATTTTATTCTCTTTGTATATCGTTGGTCGTATATGGTATTTCGTACCTAGAAGAAGCACGGTATCAGCAGCAGTTAATCCTCTTAGTTTCATTTTATCGACAAAATCGTTAACCGCGATTGTAGGTGCAGGAAGGTTGGCACCGTTTGTAGCACTAGAAGTTGTAGCGTCTCTTCTTCCTGTTTCGACATTGTAATAACTTCCACCAGCCTGTACATACAATTATACAAACATATAATGAATCCATACACTTTTATGATCATCTTAAGGATTATATATATAGTTCAGTTACCGTACCAGATAAACAGAAAATCGAGTAGCCATAACCAAGATATCGGTACAAGAAACAACTCCGGGACATTTTTTCTCCAAAACACTCTTGCAAGAATCGATAATGTTGTATCCTCTCACGCTTAGGTTATTGTCTTGACTTTTCTCGGGTCCGTCCAACAAAAGAGATGCGTCACATCCCTTTTGAATTGAAGATGAACAAACAATTCTTTGTTAGTAATCAGTTATTATAATTAACAATAATACATAAATATTTAAAAGACGGAAATGTAAAAATTAAAAGAAGGATAAATGCGTACCCCATAGGCATCATGGAAGAGCATCCTTAGTAGAGCAGCAGTAATGGTTTTATCAGTAGCATAATAACCGTTCACAACTTTGTAGATTTCGTAGTCGACATCGACACTGACATTGGACGCTTTACACTTATCCTTGTAAAATCCAACGCTCAACTGACCATAACATTGACTCACAAGACCCATCAACACAACAGCAATGGCTAGAATCGCCATCGGAGACGAAGAAGAACAACCTGACTTAACCCTAGCCATATTCCTTAAAGAGCAAGCAAAAATGTTATAAATGAAAACTTACTAAATATATATTTTGTATATGTTTTGTTTTAATGAGATTAACACAAAAGAAGGCCTCTATTTATATTGAATCAAATAAGGTGACCAAGTACAAAAGTAAGAGTAGTAATTTGAATGCACGATTTATGGTATACAACAACAACGTCGTGCATATCAAACATTTGAAAGCATAAAGGTTGAACATCGTCAAAATAATTGAAGTTGTAGTGATGACAAGGAAGCATGTATATGATCCTTCTGTTTTGTTACTAGTCTTTGGTTTTATTTGTCTTTAAGGTGGCTTGGACCGTATCAGCTATTCTTATACACCGTCCGCCTCAATCAATTATTTGTGTTTGATTAGAATATTCCTTGTAAAGAATAAAAAAAGACAAACAAATAATTGTGAGTACAATGGCTTTTCGGTTGTTTTTATTATTGAAGTTTTAAAATTTTATCCTCTAAATGTTGAACCTGAAAAATTTATTGAAAAAGAGGTATTGTATGTTCTATGTATTAATTAGACCATTTGATGATCAATAATATTGCTTAAATAAGTTTTAGTTAGATAATTTTTTATAAAATTTACTGGGATGGTTTGAATTTGTGTCAATTTTATTTAACTTCATAGATTTTAATCGATTATCTGGTTTCGTAATACCATATAACAAATAATTAGGTTATTAAAAATCAATTTTTTTTTATTGAGAGAAGAAATACATCAATTACTAGGGACAATGATATATAACGATCATCCTTGACTATATTTTGACCAAAAACCATGATCTTGATAACAATTTTGATGCAATTCTATTCTAAATACTCTTATTTATGATTAAATTGCATTGGCAGGTTTTACCGGGTGTTTTGATGAGTTTTGTAGTATTGCACGCCTTTCCATGCAGCATCAGATATCTAGTGAGAGCCAAGATCTAACTCGAGCTAAGGAACCCTCTTTTTGACCTATATCCGATGCATCAAGAGTCGTCAAGGTGCATCTTGACCTCAACCGGTGCAACTCAATTTCCGTATGGGAACAGGCGTTTTAAAGTAAATGGAGGTTTGGTGCACACAAAACGAGGCCCAAAAATGAATGTACAAGTGTACTTTACGTTGAGGTTTGTATTAAATTTCACCAATAAAGCTTGTAAATTTGGTGGCCAAAATCGGAGGCCCGGTTCCGTCGCCCGTGATTACCTCGTGACTCAGACACCCTTGCAACTTTAATTTTTTAAAGATAGAGAAGGGGGGCTTCATTTTTTTAGAGGGAGAAGATTTATGTTAGTAGTTTTTGGGTATTGGATCCTATTGTACGTTCATCTATTTCAAGTTATTTCACTACAAGAATTCTAGTTTCAGGCGACCGTTATAAGGCGACAGAGGTTAGTAGTCGCCAATTTGGCGACTGACTAAGTTTATTGGCGACTGTATATAGTCGCTAATTTAGCGACTGAAGGAATTATTAAAATTTTCACTTAAAAACTCGGGCGACTACCATCCGTCGCCAATTTGGCGACTGAAATGCACATTGGCGACTGATTTCAGTCGCCAAATTGGCGACTGCCAAATCCGTCGCCATTTTCAGTCGCCAAATCCCTTTAATTGATCCAGAATCCGCGACTTTCCCTTCTTCCTTATCTAAACCAAATCTGAAAAAAAAAAACAAACCTACGGCGATTCAACCCTTACTCCGACACCAAGCTCCGACACCACGCTCCGACACCAAGCTCCGACACCACACTCCGACCACATATCCGTCAACCACCTCATATTCTTTTAATTTGTGAAGGTATATTTATAGTTTTAATTTCAATTTCTTAAATTAATGTTAAGTTTATATGTTTAATTTATGATTTTCATTTGTTTTTTGATGATTTGATAGCTTTATTGTAAAGATTTGTGATGTTTATTAGGTTTTTAGATGTTAATTACTTAGGGTTTGGTGAAGTTTGAATTAGTGTTAATAATTGTGGTTAGTATTAGTTTGATTAGTGGTAGTGTTGTTGATATTATTAGTATTGTTAGTATTAGTTTTGTTGATATTGTTAATTTTGATTTGGGTTGGGTTAGTGTTGTTAGTAATGGTGATTTGATAATTTTCATGATTTGTGTTAGTATTGGTAGTATAGGGGTTTTGGTTAGTGTTGTTTGATTAGTTTTAGTATGTTAATAATATTAGTGTTATTAGTATTATTTTGTTAGTATTGATAATTTTGATTTGTGTTAGTGTATTTCGTATTAAGGTTTTGATAAATATGATTGTTTGTGTTAGTGTTGTTAATATTTGGGGTTTTGATTAGTGTTAGTATTTTTTGTACTTGTTGTGTTGGTTAATGTTTAGATTAAAATGAAGAGATTGGAGCGTACATGGATGTACGAAGAAAGACTTGATAAGAAAAGACGTCCTACCGCTAGATTTATAAAGGGGGTTGCCGAGTTTATTGAATTTGCTAGACAACAAGACGAGTATGATTTAGTAGCAAAGAAACTTAGGTGTCCTTGTATTAAATGCAAAAACATGAGATATCTACATGACATTGAGGTTCAAGAACATCTTTATACAAACGGGTTTTGTCCAAACTACTACAATTGGATTTCTCATGGAGAATCATATTTTTCACTTCCCGAACAATCTCAAATCCCACAAAATGAGAACCCATATAGAGATATGGTAGTTGATGCATTTGAGTCTAATATTTTCAATAATGATCATATACCAATGAGTGAAGAAGAACCACACCCACAAGCAAAAGCCTTTTTTGATATGTTAAAGGCGAGTGAAAAACCATTATATGAAGGGAGCAAAATGTCATTGTTAGAAGCCGCCTCTAGGATAGTAACTTTGAAATGTGAGTACAATTTGCCATTTACTTGTGTTGATGGCATTGCTTCTTTGATTGAGGATGTTATCCCCGATAATAATGTCATGACCCGATCATTCTACAATACCAAAAAAGTAGTGAAAGGTCTAGAACTTCCGCATTACAAGATTGATGCATGTCCCGATGGATGTATGCTCTTTTGGAAGGATGATGCTTTACTTGACAAGTGTAGTAAATGTGAAAAGGCTAGATATAAGACAATTGAGGGAAGTATTGTCTTGAAAGGTAAAAAGGGAAAGAATGAAAAAAAGAGAGGTGAAAAGAGTAAGAAACCAATACCCGAAAATCCCGTAACTTACTTTCCTCTAGCTCCTAGACTTCAAAGAATGTTTGCTACCAAAAACATTGCCGAGCAAATGAGATGGCACAAGGAAAATCCTCGTACTCCGGGAAAGATGTGTCATCCGAGTGATGGAGAGGAATGGAAGCGGTTTGATATGCTTTACCCCGACTTTGCTGAGGAACCCCGTAATGTGCGACTTGGCCTTTGTACGGATGGTTTTGCTCCATTTGGCCAGTTTGGTAGAAAGTACTCTTCTTGGCCCGTAATGGTCACTCCATACAACTTACCACCTTGGTTATGTATGAAAAAACAATTCATCTTCTTGTCACTAATTATTCCTGGCCCTGATAATCCAAAAACCGCCTTAGATGTTTATTTGCAACCTTTGGTGGAAGAATTGAAACAATTGTGGGAAGTAGGTGTGCAAACATATGATGTGTCTTTAAAGCAAAATTTTCAACTAAGAGCTTCATTGTTGTGGACCATTAATGATTTTCCCGCCTACGGTATGCTATCTGGATGGTCTACCGCGGGAAAAAAGGCATGTCCTTGTTGCATGTACCAAAGCAAAGCATTTTCGCTTCCTTGTTCCCATAAAGTGAGTTGGTTTGATTGTCATAGACAATTCTTACCGGAGGGGCATGCCTTTAGGAGCAACAAAAAAGCTTTCAGAAAAGGTAAAGTGGAGCGCAATCATGCTGTAGATCGACTTCCGGGGGATAAGGTGTGGGATATGGTTTGTGATTTGTCACGTACTATTGATTGTACTAAAGCAGAGACGGAGGTGCTGAAGAATAAGAAAATTGGTTGGTTTAAAAGAAGCATTTTTTGGGATCTTCCTTATTGGAAAACGATGTTAATTAGGCACAATTTGGATGTAATGCATATAGAAAAGAACTTCTTTGAGCAACTGATTCACACGATTATGGATGTAAAGGGAAAGACTTGTGATACTGTTAAATCACGAGAAGATTTGAAGACAATTTGCCATCGTCCCAATCTTCACATTCGTAGCGATGAGTCTTTGCCAAAATCTATTTTTACACTTGACAAAGCTCAAAGGAAGGTCTTATGTGAGTGGTTAAGAAAGTTAAAATTTCCTGACGGATATGCATCCGATTTTAGTCGATGTGTTGATATGAAGGAGCTAAAGTTGCAAGGCTTGAAAAGTCATGATTGTCATATCTTCATGGAACGATTATTACCTGTATCTTTGAGACATCTCCTCCCCACTCCTGTGTGGAATGCAATTGTTGAGATAAGTCAATTTTTTCGAGATTTATGTTCGTCTTCAATATGTGTTGATGACATGATTCGTCTTGAGGAGCAAATACCAGAGATATTGTGTAAGTTCGAGATGATATTTCCTCCATCATTTTTTAATTCCATGGAGCATGTACCGATACATTTGCCTTACGAAGCCAAAGTTGGAGGCCCCGTCCAATATAGGTGGATGTATCCATTTGAAAGGTAAGATCACTAAGTAGTAATTAAATTATAATTATTATCGTACTATCTCTTTAATTGATTTAATATTTATATACTAGTCTTAACAACTATTAATCCCATCAATTATTGAATAGGTTTCTTAATCACGTGAAGAAGAAAATTGGTAACAAAGCTCGGGTTGAAGGTTCAATATGTAATGCGTATTTAACGGAAGAGATTGCAAATTTTTGCTCTCTTTACTTTGAAAAACATATTGAAACCAAAGCAAAAAACTTGAGTGTTGATAAAGCGGATGAACTTGAGACAAGTTTACCCGAGTTTTTCCAAATGCATGATGATGAGGGTTGTTCATCAATTGGGGGAACAAGATATTTGGATGACAAAGAATATGATCGTGCTCACCTTTACGTTCTTTCTAATTGTGAGATTCTGGAATCATATGAAACGGAGTTTGTGAATGATTTCATTAAAGCACATCCTAATGTGAATAGAGATGATGTTTGGAGTAACCATGAGGATCAATTTGCAGCATGGTTTCGGAACCATGTAATTGAGTTAAATATCCAAGATGATTTGATAAGGACTTTGGCCTTTGGTCCTTCACGAGAGGTGAAAACGTGGAATCGTTACTCGGTTAACGGATTTAATTTCCATACATTCAACTACGGTAAGAATAAGGCTAGGTGCAATTATGGTGTTACTATTTCTTCTCTTGATGACAACGAATACTATGGTATAGTTGAGGATATATTTGAGTTGAGCTATAATGGGCGTGAGCGTTCTTATAATACTGTCTTATTTAAGTGTGAATGGAAGGATAACTCTGTGGCCGGTATGAAAGTTCATGAACGTTATAAAATCGTCGAAGTGAATCATACCCGGACATACTCAAAGTATGATCCATTTATACTCGCACATCAAGCCAATCAAGTATATTTCGCTTCTTATCCAAGCACGAAGAATGATCGAAATCAAAAGCAGTGGTGTGCAATCTTTAAGACAAAAGCACGCTCACAAGTAGATACAACTTTTTTTCAAGAAGAAATAGTATCTAGCGGGTTTATGTTGTCTCCACCTGATGAGGACATCCATGAGAATGGAAATGAAGAGGGTGAAGGTTTAGAAAACGAGGATGGTGATGATCAAGTTGACGGTGATGGTGGTGTTGATAGTGATAATGATAATGAATCAATTGGTGATGATGATGAGGACGAATTTGATGATGATAATGATTAATTGGGTAAAGATATATTTATATATATTTTAATTAAGTTTTTTATGTTATTTGATGTTTTTTTATGTTATTAACAGTTTATGTTTGTTTTTTATGTTATTAACCGTTTCTAACAATTTGAATATTTGTGTAATTGTAGATGGCAGGAGGTCGAGGTAGACAACGTGGCGGCGGTTCAAACAGACGCCGTAGTACTTCTTCAGTCGACGAGGAGGAGATGGAGATTATTGATCAGCAGAGTCCGGTAGTGGTCGAGGAATCGACCAATGACGAGTCCTCGGATCAGACATCGGAGACGATCCAGTTCACGCCGGAAGGGAAGATGATACTTGATCCCGCGGGGTTTTGGTAAGACAACCACCAATGTCTTTAATTTATTAGTTTATAATTATATTACATTATTATACCATAAATGCATACTATTCCATAATTTATTTTTCAGGTTTTCGTCTCAAAAGGTTGTACGCGGTTGTACTCAGAGTACAAAGCAGAAGATGACGGGAGTTGCTCCTACTTGTTGGACCAAGGCTACCTCTGCACAAAAAGAGGAGTGGTTCAATAATTTTAGGGTATATTATTTTTGTTTATATTTTCTTATATTATTATAGTTTTTAATTAATAATTTATTTTACTAATACTTACCTTTTAAATTGTAGAAAACATTTGACTGGCCGGCCGGAATAGAGTATATTGTACGTCAAAGGTACAATGAGACGTGCACTAGACGGTTAAGGGACAACATGTATAAGGTTGTCAAGAGGAAGAAGGAGCCGGAGCATATGAGAGGTATTTAATTGTTTTTGTTATTTGTATATATATAGTTATATTTTTACACATTTTATCATATTTTATTATAATACTTATTTAACTTGTAGGTGGTGCATATGAAGATATGCTTAAGTATCGTGAAACTGAGGAGTTTCAGGCTAGGTCGGCCCAAGCATCCAAAAATAAAAAAGGAGGAAAGAAAGATGGAGCGGCTGAGCCGTCGCATCACGCAGGATCTCGATCTTTCCTTAGCCTAGTTTTGGGTGTAAGTTATAATTTCCACTTTTTCCTCCATTTGAAAATTATAACTTAAATTCTTTTTATTATTAAAATTTTCTTATACAAGTCTTTAATTTTTTCTTTTAGAAGGGTAAGAAGAAAAAAGCTAACACGCCCACAGCTCCGGAGCTCTTCCTTGACACCCATTCCCGGCTCGAAGACAATAGAAGATATTGGATCAAACCAAAAGATAAGGAATTATATGTAAGTTTCAAGCATTTTTGTATTTTTACAATAAGTTCAATTTTTTGAATGTTTAACCAATATTGTAGCTATTTTTAATAACAATGTTTATATTTTGTAGGAAGCATTTTCCGCCGAGAAACTTAGGCATCCCGAGAAATCCGATAACGAGATTTGGTTCGACTTGGTAAAGGGTTTCAAGAAGGGGAACGTCTACGGGATTGGGTCGGCAAAGAACGTATATTACGAAACTCCAAGGGGAAGAATGTCGTCCACCTCAAACCAAACCTACGAGCCGACAGTCGTGGGAAGACTGCAAGCCGCACTTGACGAGGAAAAAAGAAAAAACGCGGAAAGGGATGAAGAATTAAGGATAATAAAAGAGAAATTCAAGGCTTGGGAAAGCAGGTTTGACAATTGCAACCAAGGTCCCCCTCCCTATCGGCGGGATTATGATGAAGGCAATGGAAGTGGTGGATTCCAGGCCGAATCCAATATAAACCTTGGCTTCTGATATAGTTTAGAAACTTGTGACTTGAAACAATTTATGGTTGAAACAATTCCGTTTAAGAAAATTTGTAAACTTGAAACAATTTTTTTTATCTATATGAGGATGTTGGTTTCACATCGTGTTGTTGTAAATGTGTGAAATCTTTGTGTTTTCTTGTATACTTGCAGGTATGGTATGGTATGGTAGGATGAAAACAGAAATTTTCATGAAATATCACAGGTATTTTGGCGACTGAAATGTTCATTTGGCGACTATTTTCAGTCGCCAAAACCCCTGTATTTTTGCAAATTTAAAAGCCATTTGGCGACTGAATGGCGACTGAAATCAGTCGCCAAATTGGCGACTGAATACTATGTAGTCGCCAAAATGGCGACAGATGGCGACGGATTTCAGTCGCCAAATTGGCGACTACATAAACTTTCGGTCGCCAATTTGAGCGACTGATTTCAGTCGCCTTTTTCCCAAATTGGCGACGCTTTTTTCAGTCGCCAAATTTGGCGACTGAAAGTAGTCGCCCGAATTTTTTTGGCGACTAAAGACAGCGACTAAATCTTGGCGACTGATTTCAGTCGCCAAATTCATTTTAGCGACTGAAATTAGTCGCCAATATCAGTCGCCTGAATGTTGTTTTCTTGTAGTGTTTGATCTAAACTTATTTCTTATTTAATCATCTAATTAATTGACAATTTTTATTTCCCTTTCGTATCTTGTATTGTTTTGTTTTGTTTGATGTCATTCCCTTAGATTGTTTTTTTTTTTTGCAAATTTTGAATATCTAGTTTACTTGTTGTTTAGGTTTCAATTTTTAAGCTTGATCTACATTTGATCTTAGCAATACTAGTCTCTCACCATATATTAGTTACTCATTGCATGCTTAGTTATATAAAAATTCAATCTCACCTAATGATGAATGTTAAAATGTCAACCTTTACTATTTATATAGGCTATATTAAAACGAGTAGTGAGTAACCATTTATAGGGTCCGATTAAATATAATAATTGGAATAATTTTGTACTTAGTCCACTTAGCAAGTTGTGATATTGTAGGTAATTGCTTCTTGTATATTGTTCTTCATTACCTCTTGTTCAACCCTACCTCGCTTGAACCCATAATCTGTGACTTGTTTATTGTCTTATTACCTCTATAACCTAAGATTAAAGATTTGATCCGAACCTAAGCCTCTTAATCCTTGAATTAATCTCATCATTTTCGTAACTTAATCATTTGGCTTGCATATAGTCTTAATTCTAGTTATCACATTTAGTTTTCTAATTAAAACGAAACTAACCTTCCATCGACTAATCTAAACATTCTCTTGAAACCGATTAGTAATCGCATCGTTGTCCAAATATTTCGACACCAAAAGTGCTACGCGACAACCGTGCACTTGCGGTAATTTAGTTCTATCAAGTTTTTGGCGTTGTTGCCAAGGAACAAGGCAATATTAGTCAGTATTAGTCGCTTTTAATCTTGTCTAGATTAAGTTAGTTTTCGTTATTTTTTCACACTTAGGTGTGTCAATTGTCTTACCAACCTTCTATTTCAAGTGTATAGGCTCTTGTGTGAGTTGTTAACTTTGCCGGGAACAATCAATTCGTCAAATAAACTGTGAGTTGTCAACTTTGCGGGGGACAACCAATTCGTCAAATAAACCGCGAGATCGAGGCTACCGCAGAAAGACTCAACGCTTTTAGAAGACGGGCTTCAAGAAGTTAGGAATCAATCAGACTCAACCCCCCAGTTGAAGAAAAGAAAACATTAAGTGAGTGAAATGTATATATATAAAGTAATATTCCTCAAAGGAAGAAATGGACTAATAAATAATGGAGAGGATGGATCCTCTTCGGAATATGAGTAATTTATATACCTAAATGAATTGTTGCCATCGTATATAAAGTTTTCATCTTTATTCATGCATAGAATGTTGTTCATTTGTTCAAATTGATGTTTTAAGAGCGTGGGGATTGAAAAATTGCTAGAAAATGGAGATTACGATGAATTCAAAAATAAAAAAATTGTTAAGGATAATAATCTCGTCAATGACAAACCCGAGTCTCCCATTCAATCGGTTACAAAACCGAGTCATATGTGACTCCTATTAAGTCTCCTATTATCTTGTACTCTGTTATTGTTAGTCAAAGTCTTACGTATCCTAGCTAATACTCCCTCCAATTCAATCCAAATTACTCACACCCTTTTGCACAAGTTTTAAGAAAATTGCTTTTGGAGAGATGTACTCCGTAGTATATAAATTAGGTGAGATATATAAGAATGACAATTTTTGTAAATATAAATATGTTATAAGGATAGAGTTGTCCTAATTTTACTCATTTATGCTATGGGTAGTTTGGATTGGATTGTCCTAAAATAGAAGGTGGGTAGTTTAGATTCGATTGGAGGGAGTAGTATATTGTTAGCTAATATTTAACAATTTAGTTTAGTTGTAACTCTACTAGTTTAGAACTCATGCAATTGCATGGTTTTTTAAGAGAAGGTATATATGAAAAAAAAAAAAAGCAAAAAAGGTAAAAATATAATACTCCTATTATATTTTTATATTAAACGTTAAAACATGACAATCTCATATACGGCCCTGAAACATGTGTTAGAACTTAGTATGACTATATATGCTTAATTGTTTATTTCATTTTAATTTTAATAAAACCCTTATGGTTTTATGGTCGAAATTATTTAGATACGGTACTTATGAAGTTTTTTTTTTTTATGTTTCTCTATTTTTCATATTTTGCTTCATAACTTTATAATTTGTGATACTTACAGTTTTATTTATTGTGATTTTTAGCAACAAAACTTAATTTTTGAGTTTATATCTTGTTTATAAAGGATGATCATTGTCACGTGGCGTAGGTACTAATGTAACTAACATGACCACTAAAATTGTTTAGTTGCTTAATTTTATTAAATTTAAAATTAATGTTATCCTTGTAAATTTATCACATGAACATCAATTTCATTTGTTTTTTACTTATTAAAATAGGGAAATTGACAACACAATATATAAGTTTATTTGTTTCCTTATTAAGATAGGTGAATTTGGAGGGAAAACTTGTGGATAGACTTATTCTTTTAGTTATAGGGGATTATAAATAGCTTCCCATTGTATAAGTTTAACTTACAACATTAAACATAATTACTGTTTCATACATCATACAAATAACTCAAATAATCGTCATACAGCAAACATATTCAAACTCGATCTTATATTGATGAATTTGATAGTAACAATATAATGAATCTAAAAAAATACAAAAACAAATCAAATATGAAGTATTCCGGAATTAAGTAGGTAAGTGCATGTATGAATTCAGTATTGCTAGCTTTAGTAGGCAATAATGGTTGTGATTCAATTTCGATTAGAAGCTGTTAACACGGTGGCAGTTCGTCCTGATTTGGCCTTTGGTACCAGTGAGTACCCCATACTTAGTGAGCTTGTTAACAGCGCCTGCAAATAGGGTGGCGAAATCGTTGCTGGTTGCAAAATAATTGACAATGCCACTAGTACTGGGGTCCGATGCCAACCTTTGATCAATTTCAAGGATACCCTGTCCCATTTTTATCGCTTTGAAGTAACCTGAATCGAATCTCTGCCCGCTTCCTGGGGTTTGGTCAGCATAGACAAAGTTGTTTGAACCCCCACTCGGGCATCTCTGTTTTAGGGTTGCGAGAGTGGTTGAGTTGATACTTGGGTCGGGTTGTCCGGTGGCTTTGAAGTTGTAGAGACGAGGTAGGAAGAACTTGCAATGTATGATACCAACGGTGTGGCCTCCAGCTACAAAAAACAATGCCAACATTTATTTATATTCATATACTCTATTTTGCAAGTACTTGATCTATCATAGCATAGCATATGGTAGTACTTATGTACCTAGGAGAAGTACGGTGTCGACAACACTTAATCCTCTCACTGACATTTTCATGACAAAATCGCTAACCGAGATTGTAGGTCCGGGAAGGTTAGCACCGTTTGCAGCACTAGAGGTTACGGCATCTCTTCTTCCCGTTTCGACATTGTAATAAGCTCCACCAGCCTGTACATACAAACATGAAACATATCATAAATTCATATATACTTTCATGATTATCATTAGAATTATACTCGTATATATATATAATAGGTATGTATTCTAGTTTGCGTACCTGAAAAACAGCAAAGCGAGTAGCAATAACTAAGATATCGGTACAAGAAACGACTCCAGGACATTTCTGCTCCAAACTACTCTTGCAAGCATCAATGATGTTGTATCCTCTGACGCTTAAGTTATTGTCTTGACTTTTCTCGGGTCCGTCCAACAGAAGAGAAGCATCACATCCCTTTTCATTTTCAATGTCGCCGGTAAACAATTCTTGTTAGTGACGAGTATATAATCAATAAAATTACATAGAAATGGTTGTTATTAACAAATGATAAGTTCAAATACGTACCCCATAGGCATCATGGAAGAGCATCCTTAGTAAAGCAGCGGCAACGGTTTTATCAGTAGCATAAAAACCTTTGATAACATTGTAGATTTCGTGTTCGATATCGTAAACACCACACTTACCCTTGTAAAACCTCACGCTCAACTGACCATAACATTGATTCACAACACCCATCAACATAAGAGCAATGGCTAGAATCGCCATCGGAGGCGAAGAACTACCTGACTTAACCCTAGCCATATTCCTTAAAGAACAAGCAAAAATGTTATAAATGAAAAATTACTAAACTTTTTTTGTATGTTTTGTTTTTATGCGATTAACACAAAAGGAGGGCTCTATTTATATTGAATCAAATAAGCTGACCAAGTACAAAAGTAAGAGTAGTAATTTGAATGCACGATTTGTGGTATACAACAACAACGTCGTGCATATCGAACAGACGAACAATTCAGTGCATAAGATGATTTGATGAACATCGTCAAATTAATTCAAGTTGTTTCTGTAGAAATGATGAGACTGACTATTTGTTCTTCCTGTTTTCTTACTTGTCAAAATGTTGTCATGTTGGCCACGAACAATTACTACGCTCGTTTTTAATTACGAACTCACTAGGGATGGTCAAACGGGCGGGCCGGGTATAGAGTGGGGGACCCGGAACTGACCCGGGATAGGGGGGATTTGGGTGGGTCCGTGTTTGGGACGGGCCCAGTTTGGGGTTATGAGCTCAGAACCCGTATGGGAGAGGGGCGGGTTGGGCTGGGCTGCAAGCGCGCCGAGATGGGCCCTGCTTGCTTTTACAACATAGTCTTTTGATTTTGATTTGTTTGGTCTTTAACTACCAACCTACTATTCGACGTCGACAAATTACTAAATAACGTCGACAAAAAATAATGAATTACCTAAAACGCCCCTCCTTCTAACTTTCCCTTTATAACTCCCAAAACCAACTTTTTTCATATAATTCCCAAAACAAAAAATCGCTCACCAAAAATTTAAAAACCGTGTTTGAAATATATTTTTTTCCGTCATCATCGTTTCACTTCCAACACCACCGCTTCAATTCCGACAATTCCGCCACCAAGTTCAACGATTCGACAATGTAAGTGCTCTTGATTACTTGAATTTTGTTTTTGTTTTTGTAATTTGTTAGGAGATTTAGATTTATCGTAGTTTTAATTATTGTTAGAACGGTATAGATCGATCCCCCGAACCATAGCCATGTATGACGGAAAAATTGAAAAAAAAAAAAAAAGTGACGGCTGCTGAATTGGACGTGGAACATTCATGTCCAGACCTAGGTCCAGGCGTGAAGGTTTCACGTCCAGACCTAGGATTGGACGTGATTGTTCCACGCCCAGTCCTACGTCTGGACGTGAAACCGTCACGCCTGGACCTAGGTCTGGACGTGAAACCTTCACGCCTGGACCTAGGTCTGGACGTGAATGTTCCACGCCCAGTTCAAAGCCGATACTTTTTTTTTTTTTTTTTTTTCAATTTTTCCGTCTTTCCGTAAGTTAAATTCGTCGTTATTTTTTTAAAAAAAAATATAATCTCCGTCTTTTCGTAAGCTAAATTCGTCGGTGTTGTTTTTAAAAAATATAATCGTCAAAATTCCGTGAGCTAATGTCGTCTTTTATGAATATTAATTATTTTCTCCGGAAAGACGGAAGTTTTTTTTTACAATAACGAGCATATTACCGTTGTTATAGTTTAGGGTTTAGGGTTCAAAGCCGATACTTTTTTTTTTTCAATTTTTCCGTGTTTCCGTAAGATAAATTCGTCGTTATTGTTTTTAAAAAATATAATCTCCGTCTTTTCGTAAGCTATATTCGTCGGTGTTGTTTTTTAAAAATATAATTGTCAAAATTCCGTGAGCTAATGTCGTCTTTTATGAATATTAATTATTTTCTCCGGAAATTACTTTCGTCAAAATTTCGTGAGCTAAATTCCCGTCTCCCCGGAGAAAAATGTTGTCACTGTTGTTTAAAAAAGATATAATTTCCGTCATTCCGTATCTTTCCGTAAGCTAATAATATTGTTTAATGAAGATATAATTTCCGTCATTCCGCTATTGTTTAAAAAAAGAACTTAAATATCTTTAAAATAAGTTAATATATGTAAATTCCCTAATTTTAATGTTTATTTGTGATCAGATGGCCGGTAAAGGAAAGGGGTTATTTACTAGTCGAGTTGATAACCGAGATGTCACCGCATCAGCACGTGGTCGGAAGACGAACCCGATTGTGAGTGAGGTAGCTCCGGTAGTTGAGGAGGGTAGTATTCATTCGTGGAATGATGATGACTTTGCGGAGGCGGATCGAGTTGTGGAGGAGGTTGTGGAGGAGGTGGAGCAAGATGGGTCGCATGAGTCTTGTGGCTCACGCTTGAAGGTAAGACGGGTGGAGAAGGGTCGTTGGGGACGGGCTTCAGAAGACAGTTCTAGTAGCGTAGTGGCACCAAACAAAAAGAAGTCAGGCAAGGACACCTCTTGGATCATTACAGATCCTGTCCCTGGTGGACCACTGGTATCTCATGTTATTCCTAGCTTTGGAGGTCACATTGCCCGGAAATTGTGGGACACTCCTAAAGATGGTGGACGTCCGGTATTGACGGGTTACCACCGATTCGGTAAGATGAAGGTGTTGAATAAATGGAAACTACCTAAAGGGGCTATGGGGATTGTCGGGGCTACTGGTCTTTGGCACCTTCGTGGGTGCATGGCTGAGCACTTGAACATGCCTCTTATTTCTTCTTTCCTTGAGAGGTGGCAACCGGACAGCAACAGTTTTCACATGCCATTCGGAGAGATTACCATACTTCTTCACGATGTTGCACAAATCTTAGGTATCCGAGTGGATGGTGATGCTTGCAAGGTGGAGAGCGATGACAGTAATTTGGTTGATCCTCTTTTCTTTGTTTGTGGCTACTTCGGAAGGCCATCAGTTGAGCAGTTGAAGTTGCCTATGAGTGGAAAGAAGACCCCTGTTTACAGGAGTGGAGGTATTTTGGTGGAGGCGGTTACTGAGGTGGCTATTGCCAGTGCTGATGATGAGCATGCGCAGGGATATATGGCTGTATTGTTAGGGTCGACTATTTTTGTCGACAAATCTGGGGATAGGATACGTCCACAGTTATTTCCTTTGTTGGGTGATACCCATAGTATACCGTCCTACTCTTGGGGGGCTGGTACACTGGCGTATATGTATCGACAGTTGGGGTTGTCTTCACGTTCAGGTACGAGGACTATTGCTGGTTGCTTGTCGTTGTTGCAAGCTTGGATCTTTGAGTATTTTCCTATCTTTCGACCCGCTCCACCCGCGGTTGCTAAGGGTAGTCAGCCAAGGGCCTACTGCTGGAATCATGTTGGTCCTTTTCCTCAGACTGAGCAGAAGTTGGTGGAGTATCGAAGTATTCTAGACGGTCTTACCGCTGGTTCTGTTATGTGGGAGCCGTATGGTCCCCGTCAGGAGGAGTGCCATCCTCGTACCCTTTTCTCCGGTTGTGTACGGTTCATGGACATCGTCGAACCGTACCAACCTGATCGTTGTTTACGACAGTTTGGGTACCAGCAGATGGTTCCTGCGCCCATTATTCCGGTGAAAGCCCACCGTCCATCTTCGGGATTAGGGTATGACGTGGAAGTAGGTCCGTTAGCATATCATCTATGGGATAATTGGGAGGATCACCGAGTCCACCTTATTAGTAGATCGGAACCTGCTACTTTCCCGGGGGAGACAGCCAAAGAGTACGAGATGTGGTTTCAGACCGTATCTCACCCATTCATTATTGATCCCGATCATCTAGATGCCCCCTTACCACGTGACGATGTCTTTGTCAACATTGAGGTAAATTTTTTGTGTTTAGTTTGTAAATGTGTTTTTTTTTTAACTTTTTCTAATTTAACTTTTTTTATATTGTAGACTCTTACCTTCATTAATTTAATTTTTTTTAAATTGTAGACTGCAAATGCCCTACTCGACCAGTTTGCTGTTGCTCGGAGGATGGAAGATGACGCGGAACAACTTAAGTTCTTTCGTCGCATGATGAAGGATGTAGGCCCACTTATTGATCATCGTTTAAGTAGAAGAAAACCAAGTAAAGGCCCTACACCCGCCAATCGAGTTCAGCGTGAGGCCGATGGGCCCGTTATGAAGACAGTTAGAAGGATTAGAATTCATCGATTATGTTTTGTTTCGTAGACCTTTAGTATTTCTAACATGTAGACTTTTGTTTCGTAGACAGTGACAAGGATTAGAGTCCATGGATTATGTTTTGTTTCGGATTATGTAATTTTTTTAAATGTTTGTGTGGACTTTTTTTTATATATTTTAAAAAGATAAAAATGAACGAGGACAAATTACAAAAAAAAAAAAGAACTCTAAAAAAAATATTACTAATAAGGGACGAGGCCAAATTGGGTTTCCGAAACGAGTTAGAAATAACAAATTACTAAGGAACGAGAAAAATAATAATAAGCTAACGTCTAGGATTGAAACTGCTCCACATAGCGAACTTGTAACAACCCGAAAAGTACCCAATTTTTCTAGTAAAATTTCCTAAGTATACTTTTCAGCGGACTTAAGTTTTTAAAATAGAATTTATTGTTTCGAGTCGTATTTTGAAATTCCGCGTTCGTATTTGGAATTTCTGAGAGATTTCATGAAAATCCCGTTTTTAAGTCGTCTTTGACTTTTTCTTGACTTTTTAAAGTCGTCATTTACTTTTCTTGACTTTTTAAAGTCGTCATTGACTTTTCTTGACTTTTAAGTCGTCATAA